>PVKN010038276.1:0-11079 GCA_004027915.1 Capromys pilorides
CATGGCCACATATGTTTGTCAAGCAAAACTTCCAGAAATTGAAACAGCTGCTAACATCAGATAGATAAGCTTAACTGGTTCAACTTGTCTGACATGGGAACCTCTCAGGGGATCAGTGGAACATAGCTCTAGGTGTGGGTGAAAGGATCGTGAAAGTATAACTTTGGATAACACAATAGATTCCTGGACACTGTGCTCCCTGCTCTAGCGTTGCCTTCCACTCCTGTGACCTAAGGATCTTTGTTTTTCTGCACTCTTCTGCCATGATGTTCCACTACTGGAGACTGGTGACTACATACTAAATACATGGAAACCACGTGCTAAATAAAGCTTGATTTCCAAAAGTGAATAGTTTTGTTATCTTTGTCAATATAAGATAAAATTTTCCCACTAAAAATTATATAAAAATGTAAATGTTATTTAATTGAGGTCTACAATCAGTTTTCATAAGACTAAAATATTGACCCTATTTGCATTTTAATGCAAAATGCTTATGAATATACATGAGGTGTATCACCAACTGGTGGTCAACTTGGAATACCCAGATGAATTGAACCAGTATGGTGCTGGGTGTGGGAGTCCCAGTCGTGGATTGTTGCCAGCAGTATAAGAGGCAGAAGTGGAAAAGGAGAGAGGATTTTGGAAGGCTGTAGAAAGCTGTTAGTGAGCTGCTGATTTTCCTGGAGAAGCTTGTTATGCTGACTTTCCTGATGAACTTGGCTGTTCTCATTGTTGAGGGAGTTCAGGACCTGACGGCCCTGGAGAATGGCCATGGTTCACTTTACAGGAGCTCTGGTCGTTATGTAGAACATTTCTTTCTGTCTCTGGAGTGGGAAATGTTATATAGCTCAGTCTCTTAGAGAAGCTTGCTGACTTGGCTTTCCCAATGAGTGCTCAGCTGTTCTCATTTTCAGAGGAGTCTGGGACATCACTCTTGCTGAATGTGGCTGTGGTACTTTCTTGGGAAGCTCTGCTTCTTACTTTGAGCATTGTTTGCTGGCTCCAGGGCTGATCTCTCAGCCTGATAGCACAGACCCTTCATCTCACTGGCACAGAATTTCTAGCTTCCACCACCTACCTTTGGGACTTCCAAGCACAGATCCATGGTACAGGCCTGCAAGAGACATTGTTGTGGACCGTTGGCCTATAGCTGGACTTGTGCAAAAACTTGTTATGAGGGCTCAGTGTTCATCTGGGTTCATGCAAGATATTACCATAGGATCTAGGCCTTCAGCTGAATTCTTTGTTCTTCATTGTGTGGACAGAGCTCCTGTCCACTCTTTTTGTTTATGACTCTTTAGTTAACTGCTATAAAATAAATTTATAATTAAGTGTCCTGTATCATACTGCTTCCCCTGGTAAGCCCCTGACCACAACAATAGGCAACCAGAAGATATTCAGACCAGAATAAGTAATTCTGGATAACAAGAGTAAAGGTGAGGGAGGAATCATAATCCTGTGTCTGAAATCCACATTACAAAGTTACAGTGATAAATACATCATGGTAGAGGAACAAAAACTTGTCATGTGGATCAATGAAACAGAATAGACAGTGGACAGGCAGCCCCAACACAGTCACTGCTTAATATTTTACCAAAGGAACAAAATCATAGACTGGAAGAAAGGTACCCTCTTTATTTCTAAAATATTATTTATTCAGAAATGTCACAAATGCTCCTCTTTTATGCCAGAAGTTTTTGCAACATATCAGTGCTTATTTAGGAACCTAAAAGCTGGCTGATACAAGCATTTTATGTTGGTAGATTACTGCATCAGAGAGGTATTTAGAAATAATTTGTGTTTTGAATTCTGAGCTACAGGAAGTGGGCTCTGGGAATTGAGATCTTCAACATCCACACCGTCATTCGATGCCTCTCCCCATCTTGCAGTGCAGTTACTGCGTACCATGCCTCACTCTGTAAAATGTTGTCTAGCTCTTCTCAGATTAGACAGCAGGTCAGATTCTTGGATTAGCTCCTCATCTCTGCTTTGCTGACAAATAGGACTTAGGTTTGTAGTATCTTCCATAAGCTTTCACTTTCATGTTTTTGGTTAAATTAATTATATATTATAAATTCAATTATTTGGAAAAATGTTCTTAGTCATCTCTGGTTATGATGCATTTTTCTCAGTTTCTTCAAAATTCTTTGCTTTTCCTGTCATTGGGGAAAAATCTGACATCCTAAGGATTTTCCTTCAGGATATCCTTCTATCCACATCAAAACAGAGTTAATCACACAGGTCTGGTGAGACAGCTCAGCAGACTAAGCACCTCCTTAGGCAAGCACAGGGATCGGGGTTCAATCTCTGACATCACCTGCCAGGCTTGCCTGGCCCCCAGGCATGATTCTCAGAAACAGGGCATGGTAACACACACCTGGAATCTCAGCCCTGGGACAGGCTGAAACAGGAGGATCACTATGAATCTCAGCTGCGTAGTGAGACCCTGTACCAAATACATAAATTAAAAAAAAAAAAAAAAAAAAAAAAAAAACTAAGTGGGGCTGACTATATGGCCCAGTAGACTAAGTGTTTGCTTAGGTAAGCACAGGGGCCAGAGTTCAATGCCTGGAACAGCCATGTGGTACTAGCCCCACCCCTGGGTACACCGAGCCAGTAATGGGGAGTGGTGGCACACGCCTGTAATCCCAGCACTAGGGAGGCAGAAATGAAGAGGATGACTTCGAGTCTGAGCTGCATAGTGAGACCCTTCACCAAAAAAATTAATTAATTAATTAATTAATTAGGTAATCATGACAGTTTCACCTAGAAGTTGCCTAAAGATTTCCATGCTCTTTTTGGTATTTCAGTGTGTTCATTAAATTCTTTTTATTTTCTTTCCAGAAAAGGTCCAGATTTGCTTATGGCTTTTTTGTTTGGTTGGATGTGTTTAAACAGCTGAACAATATACCTCAGTGACTCTTGAGGGTGATACAGAAGGATATTTCAAGAAGGTTCCAGAGTGTATTGTTGGGATTATAGGTGCACGCTACCAAGCAACTTATTACAGCCGTTGCAGTGAAAATTAAGTGCTGTCTCCCTTTTTGTTATTATTGATATTGTTGTCTTTTAGTCTTGGAAAAATTGGCTCTCTATATGCAGATTACATGTAGAGCCACATTTCTGAACATACACTAATCAAAATGATTACATTTCAAAATGTTTTTTAAAAATCTGCTGGAAGAGAAAATGAATGCAACCCTTGAAGTGCTCAGCAAAGGGAGCGACTCCGAACAGAACCTGGATTACACAGAACATAGTACCAAGAATCAGGAAACAAAATTAAAAGCTTTTGCACAGCAAAATAAACAACTAACAGAAGGACAAATAATTCCCTGGTGATTCCTCAGAGGACTATTATTTAAAATATCTAAATAACTCACAAAATGTAGAGACCCTCAAATAAAAGACCTAATGAAAAAAAAAAAAAAAAAAAAGGGAGGGAATGAAGTGAGCAGACCCATCTTGGAAAGTATAGAAGACCAATAAATACATGAGAATTTGTTCAAAATCATTGATGACTTGGGAAAGGCAAGGTAGAACAGCACTGAGATTCCATTTCAGCCAAGAAAAATGGGCATCTTAAGGAGATAAAATAAATGCAAATGCAGAGGAAGGGGGGCTTCTGTATTGTTGGTGGGAAAACGAACTGAAACGATCAGTTAGGGAATCAATATGGAGATGCTGCAAAGAAACAGAGCCAGCTATTCTGTTTGACCAGTATTCTCTTGCTATCTGTCTTTCTAAAACAGTTAAAGACATCGTATTATGTAGGCACATGTGCACTCAGCTCTTCAGCAGCAAGATCCGTACTAGCTAAGCCCTGGAAGCAGCCCAAAAGAAGTTATGTCTATTTTTTCTCTCAACACAATACTACTCTGCCATAAAGAATAAACTTCTGTAATTTATAAGAAAATGGAAGTACTTTAAGACCACTGTTAAGTCAACCTAATCAGTCATACAAGCTTAAACATCACATAGATCTCTCACATGCAATACTCAAAATACAAATAAAGAACAAAGTAAAGGTTAGTGATACAAAGTAGGGGCATAGATTTTTCTCAAGTGGGAAGAGGATCACTAGAGGTAGGAGGAGGGAGAGAAGGGAATTGAAAAACTGAGGCATGGTATGTACATGTGCCAAATTGCTAAAAAGAATGTAGACGTTATTCACTCTAAAAAGTATTAATGAAAATATTTTTCTATGATCATAACTACTCCCAGTTCAATTACAAATATAAAAGCTAAGGAGAAAGCTTGGCATACTAAGTGCCTGCCTGGCAAGTGCAAGGACCCGGGTTCGATTCCTGGTACCACATGTTGTGCTCATCCCAAGATGTGCTGGCTGCTGAAATCCAGCGTGGTGGAGCACACCTGTAATCCCAGTGCCGGGGAAATTGAGACAGGAGGATCAGTATGAGTCTGAGCTGCATAGCAAGACCCTTTACCAAAATAAATAAATACATAAATCTTTTTTAAAATATGAATATATTCTATATGCATTATTTTTTTAATGTACTTAGTACAGGGTCCACAGGGTCTCATTACACAGATTGGACTCACAGTGATCCTCCTGTTTTCAGCCTCGCAAACACTAGGATTACAGGTGCACATCACCATGCCCAGTCTTATTCACCTTCTCAGTGCACCCCGTGGGTGGGGTCAGCACAGCATGCTGGGGGATTGAACCCCAGCCACGTGACTAAGCAGGCACTTTAGTCCACTCAGCTATCTGATTGGCCCGCACATTATTTTTCTTTTCTTTGCATTTTTTTTAATCCAGGAATTGAACTTAAGAACCTTACATTTGCTAGGCAGGAACTGTGCTCAGCTCTACCCTTAGCTCTCTATATGCACATTGTTAGTCTACTTTCTCATTAAATGATACTATGTAAATATTGTTTCAGTAGCAGAAACAGATCAATGATAATGTGAATAAGCATGGATTTTATTACACAGTATCTATCTATCTATCTATCTATCTATCTATCTATCTATCTATCTATTAGCCAACCATCAAATCGATGGATGATCACTTTATTTTTGATATTTTCACTTGCAAGCATAGTATTTGTGATGAGTATTTTTCTCAGGAGCAATTCCCAGTCAATACATTCTTGAAATCACTGTCCCACTTGCTGTTTAATTATTTGCTAAAGCAGACTTACTTACTTCTAGTTCTAGCAGCACATTTTACACCATTTTGTGCTTGCTTAATAAAGTAGATGTATATTATATATGATATATATGTATACATACTATTTATATGGAAGTGTTTACATTTGTGTAATACGGAACCTCTCAAAACAATATTTTCTAGAAGACTTTTCTTTCTTGGATAGTTGTATAAAGTTAATACTAGAGAATTAGAAGAAAACGCATCAGGTACAAGAAGATGTCCTGCTTCTTGAAACCTGAGTCATGCTATTGATTTAAAATTTCTAACACATTCAAAAATGTGCATTTCAATCTAATCAGTATTTTCTCAGTTTTTTTCTATCATATGATATTTGGTAACTCTGGGAGATATCTTTTCACAGTTCCAGTTTCTTAAGAATCTTCTTTTTCCTTGAGATACTTAAGATTAGTATATCTAACACAAGTGTTCTACTATCTCATCTAAACTACAGATGCTATTTCAAGTCCTTTATCATCTGTAGCCTATCGTTTTATTCATGTCTGAAGGAACATGTAGAAAGCAAGAAAGAGACAGTCCTGGTAAACAGGCAAATTCATTAACCTCCCCACTGGAGTGTAAATACTGTTGTTAGGGCAACTAAACTAAAAATTTCATGAGAGGGAAGGGCATCACCTTCAGAGATGATCTAAGTAGTCATAGCAACTGCTATTTTAGAACCCAATAAGTATTAGCGCCCAAAGTTTCTCTTCTACCTCCTGACTTAAGGATTGAAATAGAGTTGCTTCTTTCTACAAGATTTATTTTTATATGCGAAAAAATAAAAATTCAGAAATACTATGCTGTCTCCAATAGCATTTCCTCTGGCTGCGGGGAGATGTCGCGATGAGGAGGAGACGGCATTTGCGGTGCTAACTGGGAGAGCTTTGCAATCCCTGTGTTTAATATCTATCTGCAACGGAAAACGTTCTTGGGGAACATCAGTGAAGAAAGAGAATAGAATGTCCTTTAGGGACTCAAGATGATTACTGGTTGGGTTTTGCTCTGGGAAAAAAGATTTGCCTGTAGTTATTAAATCACTTGCTCTTCTGGGATTTAATTTTTTCTTCCCATTCTCTTTTACTGTTTTTTTTTTTTTTTGCTTCACATTTGACTGAAGTAAACTACTTTAGGTCTCAGAACGTTTTATTCTTATACATAAAACAACATTAATTACTCGCATGCTGTTCTCTCTCCTGAGGGAATCTAATCCCATTCAATCCCCCTACTCCATCACATGGTTGGATAAAATAAATTCCAGAAATAAAAGATATAATTTTCATGTTCTAAAGTAAAAATCCCCTTCCCCCAGTATATTTTTGATAGCATTTGATATGTTTCATTCATGAGACCCGCACCTCATAATTCTGGAAGTTGTATGTATGTATGTATGTATGTATGTATGTATGTATGTATTATTTCATTGTACCTGGTTGTTATAGGGTCTCATTATGCAGCTCAGACTCACAGTGATTGTCTCACTTTCGGCCTCTGCAGCGCTGGGATTACAAGCATGCTCCACCATGCTGGACTCCGTGGCTGGCTCTGCCCACCCTAGGAGTGGTGCTGGCATAGCATGTGGTGCCAGGGATTGAAGCAGGGTCGCTGCACTTGCCTAAGCTTGTCTAAACAGAAGCTTTACTTCACTGATCTATCGCGCTGGCCCCTGACATATTTCTCTTAAGCCTGATAGGATTCTCCAGAGAAAGGTAAATTTCATGAAAATAAAGACACAAAGGAGGCACGACAGCAGGAATATTCTAAACCTTTGGATGTGTTTTCTTTTCAGTGCTCTTCTCTAAGATTTGTCTTTATACACACACTGCAAGAGTAATAGGAAGGACAATAGGAGTGCATTTCCACCCAAAAGTCTCTGCCACACCTCTTCATCTTACGAGTTCACTGTGATCCTACTTACATTCCCTAACACAGTACTAAGTGCTATTTTTATTTAATTTTCACTGTTCTGCTTCCTGTTGATCTGTGCCATCTTTAGCATATGTGTTAGCTTTGTATTTGCTTATTGAGATTCATGCCTGTTTTCCTACCTTCTTACTTTCAAATAAAAACTGCTCACCCTAAGCATTTATCTTCTCTCTGTTTCAAATATCTCCATTATATTTTCTCCATTCTGTAATACTCCCATTACTTGTGCCCATGATGTCTATTTAGAAAAAAAAAGTCTAAACGTATGAGAAAGAATTTAACTTTTTCTTTTCCTTTATAGATTTGCTTGTGAGTTTTGAAAAATATCCCCTTTCCTTGGTCATAAAGACATTTCATTGTCATCATTTCCACTTTGGTGCCTCTATCCATGTTGAAGCTGCTGTTTAAATACAGAGATATAGAGTAGCACAGAGACTAGAGAACAGAACTGCTTAAAGCAGGTGTGAGCTAACTTAAGTTTACTTAGACTTAAAATGAGTGTACGTGGTTGACTCAACATGCAAAAGCAAACTTTATAAATGGAGTTTCTCTACGTTAACGTTCAAGAATTGTGCATCATTCATTAAAGATTAAATTATAAGACATGTTAATTTCACATTTACATATATGTTTCTTAAATACACCATACCAGACCAACTGTCTAGAACTTAGAGCAAGCAAATGTTTCTGCAAGCGCATCACTGATATTTACAGTTTCTAGTAGATGGTGATGATAGATGTTTGGTTGCAGTTATTATTATTATTATTATTATTATTATTATTATTATTATTATTAATTATTTAAGGACAACAAACATCTGTGTGTCCTATCCATGGCTTTGGCATGCCAAGGCTTTATAATCAGATTCTAAGGCTCCAATTCCAAAACAGCACCTCAAGCATATTTGAACTGTCCCTAAGTTGAATGACATGTTTGCGATGCAAACTTTTTTTTGTTTGTTTGTTTGCTTGTTGTGTTTGTTTGTTTCTTTCTTTATTTATTTTGTGGCTGGCCAGCCTGCCCTGGTGGTGGGGCTGGCGCAGCATGTGGTGCCGGGGATCGAACCACAGTCCCTGCAGTTGCCTGAGCTTTTCTAAGCAGGCCCTTTAGACCACTGAACCATCTCGCCGGCCCCTGCGCTGCAAACTTTTGATATGAATTGTTTATATAGCAAGTCTCTTGACTTATAAGCATTCGTGTTGTGAACTTTCACAAATAAGAACGAACTCCTGATTATTAATCATCTTAGATGTTCAAGTCGCAGAAGCAGTTCCGGTGCCACCAGATACTGTCACGGTTGTGCTGGTGTGTGCTTACTGTGCAGTGTAATCATGCGTGGTGGTGCAGCGCTCTGTGAGGGTATCTGGAAGCAAGAGAAAAAGCCGTGGTGATGTGGAGGGGACTGCTAAGATGTGCAGAGCAATGCACAGTGTGTATTTGTGACAAAAGCATAATATGGACTCACTTGGTTGGACTCATGAACCAGTCTGAATTATGAACATTCTCCTGAAACAGAGTGCAGTCATACGTCAACAATGTACTGCATTTGTTAATCCAGTAAGAAGCACCCTGCCTGGAAGACTGTGGTATCAGTTGATTTGTACACTTGGGAGTGCCAAGAAGAGCCAACATCTCCATTCACCTCCATCTGGACAGCTGCAGCATGCGTCCAAAGTAAGACTAACCTTCTCATTTGTTATGACACCACCGGGTACAGTTTGCTTCCAAGTAAGATGCGGCGCCGTCTAACAGGTTTTGTGGGTTAAAAAGCCAAAGTTTGCAGGAGCTGGCTTAGGCATAAACAAGCACGCGGGTTTCTGTCTAATGGAATGATTAAAAGTTTAAAAACTCTGTTTTAATTGATCAATTAAAAGCATAAACAGCATGGGTTTGATTGGATCAATTTAAAGAATTACACAGTTGTCAATGTGTTTGTCAGCAGGAGTGAAAAATTCATGTATCACCTACACACAGCTTGGAATCTGTATCCTTCAATTAGATATAACAAACAATCTTTTACCACATCAAAGAAAGATGTCATTTTTTTTTTTTTTTTTGCAGAATGAAAGAGCTGTGTTATACCAGAGGCATGTACTATTAGAACTTTCACATTTGTTGTCTTTGAATTTGAAAATTTTAACATGTGTCATATAATGATGTGGCTTCTATATTACTCTAAGTTTGAACCACTGAATTAAAAGGAAGTTTGTCACTCATTTACCTAACACTTGGTTTGAATCTCATGAAGATTCAGAAAATAATTATACTACTAAAGGCAGTAGTAGTTTAAAATAACAATAAAGCCATGAAAGTAATTTCTGTAAGTTTGCATCCATAAGAAAAAGTTATCAAAATAAGTACTTACATCGGTGACCAGATGAAGGTGATGGAGACCAAAATAGACTACAATTTGCTCAAAAGTGAATAAATATCCCCATCTTTATAAAATGATCTCTGTTAACATTCCTCGAGTGTGTGGCTAATAGAGTTGTTTTGAGAACAGATTTTCTAGACAGTTTTCACCACTGTCAGGAAGCCAAGAAAATCATATGCTGTAGGGGAAGGTGTGAAGCAGGTAAGCACAGTGCAGGCGCCACTACTACGAAATAAATCCAGCTAACTAGAATGCATCTGTTTCATCACTGTGCAAATTTATCCATGTTATTTTCAGCTTTAAACCCTCTAGGATTTAGGTATCGATAAAGAAATTCTGGATTCTCTTCCTGTGTCAGTTCTCTCTACGTGAAATTATCCCCGTCTTCACCTTCATTGCTATTCAGAACAGGTATAGGAACTGTTGGATTTTACGGGCTGGCTTTCCTGAGAAGTGCTAGAGCTCAAGAAAGCAGTTGATGAATGTTAGCTGCAATTCATGCCTTTAGGTTTCCTCTAACTAATTTAGGTTCACTAAGTGAGAAATCCTTCAAATCCAGAGCAATTTATTAAAATAAGGTGTCGCGCTGTACATTTATTCCAAATAGCAGGCAGCTTCAGCATTTGGAAATTTTAGATTTTAGAACATGAGAGGGAGGGAGGGAGACAGAAAGAAATAGAGACAGAAATGGAGACGCAGACAAGGGCCCAGACAGAGCTATCCTGCCCAAGTTTCACATAGTCATTTATTTTTTCCTCTATCTTTCTGTCTCTGTTTGTGATAAGCGTATTTCTTAAAAAAATCATTGTGAAATGGAATGTAGCTGGATGCTTGAGGCCTACCTAGCATGCTCAAGGCCCTGGGTTTAATCCTCAGCCTGACAGCCTGAGAACCAATTGGGAAAAACAGAGAGAAAAAGAGAGAGAGAGAGAGAGAGAGAGACAGAGAGAGAGACAGAGAGAGAGACAGAGAGAGAGACAGAGAGAGAGACAGAGAGAGAGACAGAGAGAGACAGAGACACAGAGACAGACAGAGACAGAGATAGAGAGACACAGAGAGACAGAGATAGAGATAGAGAGAGACAGGAGACAGAGACAGAAATCAGGATGGAAGAAGGAAAGGAAGGAAGCAGGTAAGGAGGGAAGCAGAGAGGGTGGGAGAAGTATATTGTTAAGCTGTTCTTAATATATGTCATCTGACAGGGATTCATGGTCACAAATATACCACACTACAAATGCAGCCAGTTGTGAATTGTGGGTTAAATTCACTGTTGGAATCAAATGTGTCAGATTTCAAAATACAAATGCATCACCTACACCAACAGCACTCTGCACTCGCTGACCAGCTGGGAGGAAACAAACCAGGGCACTCTGAGTGCATGTGGTCCATCCACGGAGACAGGTGTGAATCCAATGGCTTTTACATAGAAATCTGCATGCTTGTAAGTTCTAGGAATTCACTTCAAAACATTTATCACTGTATTAAGTTAGACATCAAAAACCTTTCTGGATGACAGCTTTGTATTCTATGTTTATTTGAATGAAATTCTCATATAATGCTTCAAGGAAGTTGCACTGAGTGTATCACACTTAAAAATAGAAG
>PVKN010038277.1:0-11089 GCA_004027915.1 Capromys pilorides
AAGTGAAACATATATTTTAAGTTTGAAATCTTTATGTTTGATGATCTACATACATAATGTTATTTCCAGTATTAGATTTTGTTTAAGATAATGACATGAAAATTACTTTATATGAGCAATGAAAGTAGATGTACACATCCCTTTGGATTTTCATTTGGCTTGGAAGTCATGTGGTTCAAACCCCCACACCTTTCTCTGTGAGGCAGTTATGGGAAGTTAAAACAGAAAATACTGTAGAGAACTTTGTAGGGATCTTGTAGTCCATCTCTGCCTGCTCATGTGGCAGGCATCCTGGGGACAGCAAATGCCTACTCATGCCACTTTACTGTTCCACAGTGCATTAGGAGAGAATCTAACCAGAGCCTGTCCTTCATGTTTTCCAGGCCAACACAGGACATCGCACTGACATTGCCATCAAGAAGCTCTCAACCTCACAGCCCAACTTCTTCTCTGACATCTGGGGGCTCCTTGACCCTGCTGCAGTCTCCACCATCTACGAGATTGTCTCCTGCCCAGCATCCTTTGGTCCCAAACCAGGGGGACCACTCAGCTCACCTAGCTAGGCCCCAGCAACATTTCCTTCCTAATCAGGCCCACCTGGGGGACCATTACCGTCTCTCCCAACCAGGCCTGGGTCAGCAGCTACAGCAGCAGCAGCAACAGCACCATCACCACCACCAACAGCAGCAACAGCCAGGAGAAGCCTATTCAGCTATGCCTCGGACCCAGCAATCTGCTTCTTACCAACCAATGGCTGCTGATCCCTTTGCCATTGTCTCCAGAGCCCAGCAGATGGTTGAGATCCTCTCAGATGAGAACAGAAACTTGCGTCAGGAGTTGGAAGGATGCTATGAGAAGGTGGCAAGACTGCAGAAGGTGAATCTTTTGGTGGACTTTAGGTCCTCCTTAAAATCTTGCTAGTGGGAATTAATATCCACATAAAAGTTTCCAGTTGTGGGTGACTGTATTATAAGCAGGCAGGTCTTCAGGGTTTCTCTGTCAGAGGCTGAATATGATTAAACCTTTAGAAAAAAATCTTCTGCTTGTTTCTCCAGGAGAAGTAGTAATTTTACATTTATACTAAGAAATAAAAAGTTATTGATTTTCTAGATACCACAGTTAAGAAAATATAATTGATCTAGAATTCCAAAAGGAGCAGGGATACCTCTTCGTAAGTTTAAGAATAGTTGTGATGCCTGTGTCAGTGAAGAACCTACCAGCTTTTAAAGGCTTTTTGTTTGAATTATATTTTCTCAATGTGAATGTGAAACTAAAATGTAAAAACTGTAGTTCATAGTTCTAGAAAAATCCCATCAGCTGCAGTTAAAGCCTGCCTTGCCTTGTTCTGGGAAAGGGTGAGCATTTCCTTCCTACTGGGAGTTCTAATAGTAACTTTTTCAGCACTATTCCCCTTCCCCCTTTTTGCTTTGGTCCTTTTGCGCAGCTCAGATTCAACATCTGCTCTTTTTCTCTGGTGAGTGGGGGGGGGGGCAGGAAGAGCTTAGCATCGCAGCTGTGTAACAGGTGACAGCCCTGAGCTAAGGAAGTAGAAAAAGAAGTGTGTGTCCCAGTTCACATTTTTCCCCCAGCCCCTCCTGTCTTCTGCAGCTGAGATTTTGTCTCTTGAGTGCCCCAAGCTAAGAACCCCAGTGGCTCTTTGGTGAATAGGGCCATGACTTTGGCAGCCACTTGGCAGCTTTTGTTGTGGTTGAATTTGTGTGGCATGATATCCCTATGCTGTGCATTACTCAGGGAGGTGAAGCTGAAGGTGTGGGAGGGAGGGACAGTTGCTTTGTTTTGTTTAGTGCTTTTGTCCTCAGGAGACACTACCAGTGGAAATTTCAGAATGAAATGTAGAATTTGCAAGCACCTGATCCCAATCTTAAGGGAGTAGGGAGTTTATTCTCACCTAATTATTTTTAGGTAACAAAAAATGTCCCCCAACCTTGATTTTCCCAAATCTGAATGAGGGCTGTTGAGGTGAGAAAAAAGCTCTTTGTCTCTCAATTCACCCCATTTTTATATTTTCTCCCTCCTCTCATATTAACTATGCCCCACGTCACATTGGTGCAATTACTTAATTCTACATATACTATGAGTCCAGTTTGGCTGATTAGATTAACACTTAAAATCCCTCTGGAAACTTAATTCAGCGTGGTCCCTAACCCATCTTTGCTGCAGTCACTGAAGGATAAGTGCAGATCTTTTTTTTTTCTTTATTATGCATGACTCAGCTTGCCCTGGGGGTGCGGCTGGCACAGCATGTGGTGTCAGGGATCAAACCATAGTCCCTGTGGTTGCCTAAGCTTGCTTAAGCAGGCGCTTCAGACCCCAGCCATCTCCCGGCAGGAGTGCAGATCTTCTGTAGGACCTCTTTGCCAAAGAATCCCTGGAGATTTGTGTGTAGCAGGGGTGGGGGGGAAGGGAGGAGGAAGTGGGGGGATGACAAAAAAAACAGAATAGGATTTTTCATAGCTGTTTGTTGTTGCTTATTCTCCTGGATGTGAAATAATGGCACAAATAAGTGTAGTTAGCACATGCTGAGTGTGAGAAGTACAGGCCAAAGCAATGCCAAGGTGGATGACAGGGAGAAGAGGGAAAATGGAAGCTCTTAATATAACAAGGAGTGAGAATAGGTCTGGAAACCTACCATTACCCTCTCTCTTCTGCCCTACCATCAGCCAAACCAAGTCAGAGGCTCTGCACTGTCTTGGTCACTTTCTTATTGCAGAGATATACCCAAAATGTACAACTCAAAGGAGGAGACATTATTTCAGCCAAGCTGCTAATTGTAGCCTGAAAGCAGTAAGAAAAGGGAGGAGCCCAGGAGGGAGACCACCCCTTTCATGTCGCGCTCCCAGTAACCCTCTCTATCCAGACCCCAAGTCCTAATAGCAGTTTAGCTGTAGTGACTGTATGATGCAGTCACCTTTGCAGAGCCCCGCCTGTCAGCACATGGAGCTTTGGGGGAGTTTTGGGGAGATGTTGCACATCCAAACCACAGCATGCCTGTGAGTTCTTTCCTCACAGAGACTTTGCCGGCAGATATGTGACGTATTGTGCCTCTTTAAAGGGTGCAATATCTCCACAGAGGACAGAAGGATTATTATCAAATCTTGCAGTAGCATTCTGAATACCTTGAGTTAAGGGCCTACCTTCCAGGTTTGGCATTCTCTGGGGAATTCTGCTCTTATCATTGTAGCCAGGGAAGGATCACTGGCTCCCTTAAGGCTGCCCAGAGCGGACCGACACCAGGCCTGCTCTTTCCAATGAAAATGTTTATTTTCTCTGCCTAGCACTTGAATTTCATGAAAAAAAAAAAGTGTCATCAGGCACAGGCCTTGCAGCTCTTGTCTCTAAATGCCATTCGCCTGTTTTCACCTTCTGTGCTGCTATCTTGGTGCCATCTGGAAAGAGAAAAGCACTTTCAAGTCTGCTCTTTTCAGTGGTATAGGCCTCTTTGTTTTTATGCAGTCCTGTCTCAGGCAGGGTTTTAGAGATGGAGGCAGGTTCAATCTACATTGTCCGGTAACCCTATCTTTCCCTCCACTTTCTCACTGTGGCCTAATATTTCTCTTAATAAAGTACCATAAGCTTTGTTAAGGAGGATAGTGGAAAGCTGAGAAGGACTGCAGAATGGTTGTGGGCCATGGGGTTTATTTGTATTATACAAATTATATGCAAATAATCTCTCTGGTTATCACATGTGCCATGAAGCTTTACTGGTTACAGAAAGACTCAGGAGTCCAATTTCTTGTTTTCTTCCTGATTCTCGTTGATTCAAGATCCTTTGTCTTTGTTTTTTTTTTTTTTTTCTTTCTTTCTTTTTTCATTTTACAAAATTAGCCGGGGTGTCTACAAATAAAACAACTCTAGGGATGAATTTCTGTTAAAAATTCTGTATTGGTTTCCCATTGACTATGGGATAAAGTTCAAATGCCTGGCATTAAAACCCTTTTATGATCTGAATCTAATCTATGTTTGTAGCCATATCTCTCCAGCTTCCCTCTGTGCACCCCACAGTGTCCAGCCAAATGAAACTACTGGTCATTCTGGGAATGCATTTGCTCACTCAGAATAGAATACCCTTCCCCTCACCTCTGCCCAGTGAAATCTGACTCAGCTATTAGGATTTGACTCTGAATGCCACCTCCTCCCTGAAATTGTTCTTCTCTTCCCTCCCTCAAGTAGGAATGACAGCTTCCTTCTCTACACTTTACAGCATTACTCCTTATTTTCTTAAAGCTATATTTTGCTCTGTTTTCTTTAACTAGACTAGACTGAAAGTTCCTTGAGGACAGTGACAATGTTCTCATTCATACATAAACTGTGCAATTATGTTTTGACAAGTTCTTGTAATTGCTTGGCTCTTTAAATGTTTGATAATTGAATCAAACTATAGACTACATGAGGCTGAACCTTTGGGTTTTAAGGATTGCCTCTGCTGCTGACTTGCTCATGAGAAAGGCAGATTAGCTTTTCTCTCTGCTGAAGTGGGGTAACCTTGCCTAGGCAGGTTATCAGTACAAATACAAATAAGCATGTGAAAAAGTTTTAGATGCTCTGAATTAAAAGTATCTATGTATTGTATGTATTATTATTAATGTTATTAAAGCTTAGACATTTTTTCAGAAATTAAGATAATTTATAATCCTATTTATGAAATATATTTTCTATTTGTATGTGTATTTTGTCTTACTACATACTCTGAGGGCAGAAATTGCATATGTGTATGTATCTATACATATGTGTGACATGTTCTGATATCAGAAATCTTATGAAACAATGCAATACCTACTGAGTTATAGTTGAACTTGGGAAGTCCTACTTGAAACGTTTCTGACAGTGTTAGGGTTGCTTCCTGTTTGAATCCTAGGAGAAACTATCACTGAGGTCTTGAATATATGGTTTTAAACCATGTTCTTTATCTATCTCCCCCCTGTGACCTATATTTCCTTTTTAACTTAAGGTGGAGACAGAAATCCAGCGGGTCTCAGAAGCATATGAGAACCTAGTGAAGTCATCCTCCAAAAGAGAGGCTCTGGAAAAGGCCATGAGGAACAAGCTGGAGGGTGAGATTCGGAGGATGCATGACTTCAACAGGGATCTGAGAGGTGAGGGGACTGACTTATCTTCGTATTTCTCAGGCAGCAGCAAGTTAGTGATAGAGAGCTAGGAAGACTGGATCAGGCTGTTTGAGGTTGTTCAACACGTTCAATAAATTTCAGGGTCTATTTTTGCATATGTATGTGTGTATCAGAGAGAGAGAGACAGATATACAGACAGACAGAGAGACAGACAGACAGAGACAGAGTCAGAGACAGATAGACAGATAATAATATAAGTGGTCTCTCTTCTTTTTTGGTACTGGGGATTGAACTCAGGACCTTTCACTTGCCAGGCAGGCACATATGCCCCTGAGCAATATTCCACATAATATGTGGTCTCAGGCTTACTTTAAGTTGAGGGGCATGTCTGATTGACCTTACAGTCAGTTTATGAGCTGAAATCTTTTCTAGGGTTCACTTCTAACCCAATAACCCATGTAGACTTTTTTCCTTTATATGCCTGGTAGACGCATGTCTTCAGATTATGAAAGCCTAAAATAGTAATTAATTCTGTTATTTCCAGAGTCCATTCCCTGCTTCTTTCTTTTTTTTTTTTTTCCAGGACTGGGGTTCAAACTCATGACCTTGCACTTTCAAGGCAGGCACTTGTGCCACAGAGCTATCTTCCCAGCCCCCCATTTTATTTTTATTTTCACCTGATAATATTGAAAATGTTTTTAATTTAAACTATTATTACCTCCAAATTGATCTTGGGGATATTATTTTCTGTCTTTGGATTTCCAAATTGGAGCTCAACTAGATGTTGCTATGGTCTGTTTCTAGCTTTGATATTAGATGACTTTAAAGATTTCTTAATAAATGTGATCTCCTTCCTCTTGGTTGAGAAAAGATAGCTTTATCAATTCATGTCTAAATTATTTCATTGACATTCAGAATTCTCCACTAAGATTTTGGCAGTAAGGAGTGAAAATTTTAGGTGCCCACCCCCTTCTTCCTTGGCATGGTCTAGTATTTCTTTGGAATTCCCATTTGCAAACCTGTGTTTGTGTCACCCATTTCTGTTTAACAAGAAGATGCAGGATTATTTTGATGAAAGTCAGTACTAGAGATGAAACAACATGCACCTTAAAGTTGTTTTTAGGGCTTAATTGATTGTCTCCAAATTCCACAGAGCGTCTAGAGACCGCCAATAAGCAACTTGCGGAGAAGGAGTATGAAGGGTCAGAGGATACCAGGAAGACCATCTCTCAGCTCTTTGCAAAAAGTAAGTCTGAAAACTTCAGGAACTGATATAAATGTGGATGTGAGTGGGCATGTAAACACATTCACCTATTCTCTATAGCTTTCTAGAACAAACAGATCATAGTGAATTTCACCTAGGACTTCTTTTTCTTGTGTAAGCATGAAATTGTAAATGTTCAGTCCTTTTTTATTTGGACAAACAAATCTGTTTGCCACAACATCTAGTGACATCAAATGACTCTCTTTGTATTGAACCAGAGAACTTCCTTGGAATCTTCGCTATTGGCATAGTTAGCTGAAGAAGTAACCTCAGTGAACACAGGGTTCTTTCACGTAGAAATGATTTTCTTAGAACGTGCTATGTGCTGGGTCAGATAAGAGATGGGATAAACCCAAAGGATTGATTATTAGTGTTTGGAATAACTCACCTGCATGTGGGGCTTCTGTAGTGAAACACTTAGTATTTTATCATGTCATTCTACATTGGCAGATGGCAAGGGGAGTTGGGCAGGGGAGGCATTAGAGTGATTTCAAAGATGTGGGGCAGGGCAGAGCTTTGTCTTCTTCATAAGAGTGTTTCCTTTGTCTGGAAATACTCCTAGGACAGTGACAATAAATTAATTTTCTTTATCTGTCCCTAATAAACTCTACACAGCTAGACAATGTTTAATTTTTTCCAACTGACATAATAAGTGCAGCAATAAAATTTTCATAGTAAATTGCATCCACAGGGAGAATAAGTTGGGGAAAACAGATGAACTACCCTCATTTCTGCAGATTCCTGAATTTGGTATCCTCTACTCCTAGCTTCCACTTTGTGGTTCCCATTTTCATGGTTGGTGGGTACTTGTCAGTCTCTTCCATTTCTGTTGGGTCTCCCAGTGACCCTTTCAAGTCATTCCATGCAGCTTACAGTCTGCTTTTACAAGGTTGTTTGATCCTGTTTACAATATTACCCTCTCTGCCTTCATTGCTCTGTTGTGCTCTGGTTTGAGAACAGAATTTTTCTTTCTCCCCACCCCTCCACCCCCAACCAGAGCCTCTCGTTTCTTTGTCAATAGTCTTAGAATAAGGAATGTTGTTTTTCTAGTGTCATCAGTGCCCAGTGTGATTTGTAAAGTTACTTTTGTGGTGTTTCAGTTACCCTAGAAGCTTGTTTGGTGGCAGAAAGAGGGTGGCAGCCTCCCAGAACAAATCATGGATTCATGCCGCAGACCTGTTAGTTTGTACTTTTCTCTGTGGAGAGTGGCATTTCAGGTGTTCTCAGAACTCTGCTATGGGTTTTAAAAATGTTGTGATTTACTAGATCAATCTACATTAAAAGACTATAAAAACTAAACACTATAAAATAGCTCTAGAACTAGGTATAGAAGAGACCATGACTCTTGCCAATGTCCGCACCCCATTTTTTGTATACGTATGTTGAAAGTGCCCTGATTTGTTGGAACTGTGATAGGAGGAAAGAAAGCCTTTCTGGAAAACTTCCATGGGGAGTGTGCTCCAGCTAGGTCAGAGACTAAACCAACTCAGTCCAGAAGGCAGACAGGTGTAATAGAAATAATACAGAATATGTTAAGCTTAAATATGGACTCTACTTTTTGCTACCATTTGTAGAACTTTGTGCAAGTTAGTCATGATCTCTAATTCTGTTTCCTCCTATCCAAAGTAAAGAAGAAAATAATACCTGCTTGGAATGACTATTTTGAAGATTAAATTAGTAAAGAACCTTATGTGTGATAGTGGTTAGCAAATGTTAAGTGTCCAAGGATCTACCTGAAGAGGAAATGGTGATGCCATTTTTCTCAGTCATGAAATAGGTTCACTGACTGACATCACAGAAAATAATTGTAGGATGGATCAATGAGATGTTAGAAGAATTTACTAGACAGAATTAAAGAATTACACAGTCAGAATAGAACACAGGACCTCTAGAGATGGGTGCATTTTGTTCTGAGGCAAGGGGTTTTTCTGTGATCTTGGGATATTCTTGAGATGGGAATCTAGGACATGTATTCTTACAGTCTAACTGGCAATCTCTTTGGTAGGCTAGGTCAGAATGTGAATCGTTTCTTTGTGTTTGATAGTTAGAGACATGCTATCTGCTTTAGTAGGGCTGCTTCCTTGAAGATGGAAGTCTGATAGGAAAAGCACATGTTCAATTTATAGGCTTTTTTTCTTTTAAGACAGGGTCTTATGTAGTTCAAGGTGGCCATGAACTCCCTATGTAGCACAGGTTTGCTTGAAAGTCACAACAATCATGCTCCCTCAACTTCCTGAGTGCTGGGATTTGCACATTTGTGCCACCACATCCAGAAATTGTATTTTTTTTTTTTTATGGTGCCGAGGATTGAACTCAGAACCCTACACTTGCCAGGCAAGCACTTATTCTACTGAGCTATCTCCCTGGCCCTATTTATTTTATTGTTAAGACACTTTTTTGAAGTATGTTTCTTAAAAGGAAAAAGGAATTTTAAACTATAAGATTGTGTCCTGAACCTGTAGGTTTACCCAAGAGCATGATTTTAAAATTATTACTTTCCTTGTTTTCTTCCTATCTTTATTTCTTTAATCCTACATAATTTCCCGAGTCTGTGATTCTTATTCTCTTTTTTTTCATTGTCGAGTATTGAACCCAGGATGTTTGCACTGAGCCAGCACTTCCCCACCACACACTTACTTTTATTGCTTTTTGACAAGGTTTTGCTAAGTCACTGAGTACCTCAGGCTCATCCCAAACTTGTGATTCTTCCGCCTCAGCCTCCAAGAAGGCTGAGATTATAGGCATGCAGCACCATGCCCAGTTGATTACTTATTCTTAAGGGATTTTGAAGGTCCAAAGTTTGTCTTCTTATGCATACTTCAGGTAGACAAGGAGACACTGATCCTGTCTACTCAGGGATCAAAACTTTCATCCTGACAGATGTAAAAAGAAGATAGCCCAGAAGGTTGAGATTTTTTTTTTGTTTGAAGATCCATTATCCTTTGATAGTTTACATAAACTTTTCCTTCCAAAGTGCATCTAGTCAAAGAGATATGTGTATAGTCACTATGGGAAGAAGGATGAGGCTAACTTATGAAAGTTTCTCTTACAGCCTTAAAGTTTGAGCTTTCAAGAATAAAACTGCTTCATTCCAAATCCAAACCAGAACTACATGTTTGGGTTTCTGGTGTGAGGTCTGCCTACCTAAAAAAATCAAGGAGCATAACTCTATATGTCGTGATCCCCAGTAGCTGTAATGGAATGCTAGAATAAGAAACACAGGCTTGCTAATTTTGTAGGTCTTCTGAGTATCAGTCCTTTCATTCTATTTCATCATGGGTATCCATGACCTCAGTCCTCTCTCATCTGTGTTTTTGTTCATACAGGGAATTGAACTCATGACCTTGCACATGCTAGGCAGCCAATTTCACCACTAAGCTATCTCCCTA
Organism: Capromys pilorides; assembly: GCA_004027915.1. Lineage (NCBI taxonomy): Eukaryota > Metazoa > Chordata > Mammalia > Rodentia > Capromyidae > Capromys > Capromys pilorides. The sequence continues at coordinate 9,741 of PVKN010038277.1, forward strand.
GCCCATTTTTTTTTTCATTCTAAACACTAGTAAATCCAGGGGTGATGGTGCATGCCTATAGTCCCAGCACTTAGGAGGCTGAAGCAGGAGGATTGGTGCAAGTTTGAGACCAGCCTAGGCTATAAAAGTGAGCTCAAAGCTAGCCTGAACTGCATAGCAAGACACTATCTCAAAAAGAGAAAAAAATAAATAAGATAAACACTAGTAAACACAGTGCCACACCTCAATAAAAGTTATATTTTGAAGTGACAGATTCTCTCTGATCATAAATTATGATAATGACATCCTCTTTCTGAGATAACTTTCTTTGGTGTTTCATCATGCTTTGTAATTTTTTTTTTTTATAATTTTAAGGAAGGGTCTACAGGCTGTTCAGGGTCTCACTACTACATCAGACTCATAGTGATCTGCCTGTTTACAGCTGCCCAATAACTGGGATTACAGGTGCACACCACTGCACCCAGTCTCAATTCTAGTCTCAGCATGCCCCAGGGGCAGCGTCAGCACAGTAGGACTGGGGATCAAACCCCCAGCCCCCTGTGCTTGCTTGCAGGCACTTTAATCCTCTGAACTGTTTGGCTAGCCCATGCTTCGTAATTTTTCAAAAATCTTTTATTTATTTATTTGCTGTAGAGTCTCTCTACCCAGCTTAGATTCATAGTGATCCTCCTGTCTCATCCTCCCAGCACTAGGATTACTGGCATGGGATATCACGCCCAGCTTTCATGGCCAACACGGTGCATCAGGAGTTCTGGGGCCGGCATGGCATGCAGTACTGTGATTGAACCCAGGTCCTTGAACTTGCCAGGCAGGTGCTGAGACCACTGAGCTATATCCCCAGCCCTGTAAGGTTTTTTTTTTTCATTTACATATATTCATTATCTTATTTGATTCTTAAGTAATATGTGGTTAAATAAGATAGTAGTCTTCCCTCTGTTTTAGTATTTAGCAATTTATATACATTCTTAGAATTTTCATCTTTTCTATTGAAATTACTCCTCGATTTTTGGATACTTTTTCATTAAAATCTTTAGCATTGGACTGGGGATATAGCTCAGTAGAATAAGTGCTTGCCTGGTAAGCACAGGTTCCTGAGTTCAATTCCCAGTACTGCAAAAAAAAAAATCTTAGCATATTAGTCATAATTGTTTAAAGTTCATCTTCTGAAAATTCCAGCATACTGGATCTGATTCTTATGGCTTTCTCTGGCTTTTAACTGTGTTTTACCTTTTAGCATGTCTTGTCATTAGTTATTGTTGTTGTTGAATATCTAACATTCTGACATAATACATGGGGTAATATGAACTGCGGTATACAGATATTAGTACTCCTCTCCGATGTGGTGGTAA
>PVKN010038278.1:0-11092 GCA_004027915.1 Capromys pilorides
GCCCTTTATTATATTACGCTACACGGCCCCTTTCAGGAGCTGTCATTGCTTGTGTCCAAGTTGAGTCTGCACATTGTCTAAGTGCTTATAATTGGCAATTCTTTGCACATTTCTATGAGGCTGTTGTGTCAATCTATTAGTATGTGGAGTATGTGTGTGGTAGATAAAACCGTGAAATGTTAGGACAGCGCAAGCACAAAGGGTGTCATCCCGCACCTGCTGTAAATCCTTAAGTGATCGTTTCTCACAACATAAACAGGAAGTCAACTCTAAGCACGCGATCACTGGGTTTGTATTTGCGTTTCCACGGATGCAGTCTGTTTGCATGTATCATCACACTCAACTGCATTACCGACCTCAAATGTCATTGCCAGGCTTTTCTATTTGATTATAGCTCCGTTTATAGTTGTTCCCCTTTTACATGCAAGAAGCTGAAAATATCATAAATCACGTTCAGTGAGACTCTCTCATTTATCTGTAGATCAGATGGCAGACAATAAACGTTACTTAATGATTGTGACAAGGTGCAGCAGTGTGATGTTCTCTCCATGCTCAGCTTCAAATCCTGCTAGGAATGGATTTATTGCTTACGTTGTAAGTAGGTAATTTGAACAGGGTTTTCTAATATTTCTATGCATCCTCTAAAACTTTTAACTCCTGACGTACAGTGACTAGACCCTCATTCCTAGGCAGCAAGCATGGGTGACATTATTTGGTGGTTCAGTTGAAGCCTAAACCACATCTTCCTTGCCCACATGAAGTTAGCATCATCGCGTGGGTGCACTTAGGTTTGTAGGGTGCAGGAGAATGCCCCACGGCATTGGGTGAAGGCCGACAGGTGCACACAGTGGACAGGCAGAGGAGGGAGGGTGAGCCCTGCTTGTCTGGCTGTGAGCTGTGCTTGCCACGGCCCCTAGGAAGCAGGGCCGTGGCTCCCGTGGCCCCCTTCAGGTCCGCTCAGCCCGTGTTCCCTGAGGCCTTGTTTCAACAGAAAAGATGGCCAATTAGGTACACTGAAACTCTTCTGTCGTGACCAGGACATGATTAAAATATCAGGGCTTTGAGGTGAAGCAGACATGGTTGGCCGTCAGAAGGTAAGTGCTTGGCAAGGAACTCTAGTTCCTTCCTTCCTCCCTCCCCCCCTCTGAGCCCTCCCTCCCTCCTTCCTGCCTTTCTCCTTTCCTTTCCTTCCCTCCACTTTCCTCACCTTCCCTTCTTTCCCCTTCCCTTCCCTCACTTCTTTCTTTCTTTCTTTCTTTCTTTCTTTCTTTCTTTCTTTCTTCCTTCCTTCCTTCCTTCCTTCCTTCCTTCCTTCCTTTCTTCTTTCCTTCCTTCCTTCCTTCTTTCCTTCCTTCCTTCCTCCCTTCCTCCTTCCTCCTTCCATCTCTCCTTCTGTTTCCTCCCCTCCTTCCCTTCCCTCACTTCTTTACCCCTTTCCTCCCTCTTTCCCTCCTCCCTCCATTCCTGCTTCCCTCCTTCCCAGACTCCATTCATTCATGAGCAGGACCTGGGGCTAAGGACTCACTTCTGTCATTTTCTCCTCTCTTTTATGTTCATCTCTCCTCTTTATGACTCAGCCTCATTTGTTCCTGTTGGCAAAAGACTTTTCTTACATCTGGAGGTGATGGGGGATGGGGTATTCCCTCAGTAACCCAAATTTAGCAATCCCAGGGGAGCAAACAACTTTCCTCCCACTGTCTGTGTAGCAGGCTTGGGAACTATTGATAATGTATGCCTGTCCATGCTACTCACTTCAGGATCAATTGTTGGATCCAAAGGAATATGGAAATTTGGCTGGTCAGATCTTGCTTATAACTCAACTCTGTGGCAAAACCCGGAGGCATAGCCAGGAGAAAGGAGGAGGGCAGGGGCATTCTGCCCCCAGACAACAGCCACACCATCCACTACGGTTAGCATTTGATGCGCTATGCTTGGGGTTCTATTCACATCAGGCACTAAAGGCCTATTCCCAGGACTAGGAGCGTCTTGATGGGCGCCAGCGTTGTCTAAACAGAACTTCTCTCTTCTTGGAACATAAGACAATTTTAATCCATCATCAGGTACCTTTTGCAGCTGTTCCTGACTCTTAGATGAGACTGGGCTTCCTCTCTTTCACCTCCTCCTGGGAGTAAACCTAAGCCACTGCTATTTGCAAGCTTCCTGATACCGACGGTTCTCTGGGAATCATTAGAACTGATCTTACACCAGTTCCTCCACTCAGACAAGCTGGGGGCTCAGGGTAGCACTGACTCAGGATCTGGGTATGGTCAAACTAAGGGAAAAGAAAAATCGCTTCAGCCCCATGTGACTCTTCGGTGGCATCTGTGGGCAAAGCCAGCTTCGAGATGTGGGTTTCATAAGAAGCCCTCAAAGAAGGGAAGTACATGTTTTTTTTAACCAAACAAGACCGAAGGATCTACAAAAACAATCCATGTTCCATCCAGTTGGCCATTACCAACTTTTTCTCTTTGTTTTTAACAATTGGTTTGCCTTGGAAATAGTCTACATTTCAATGATATAAAGAAAGCAGTGAATCCTGGTGAACGTGGATCTGACCGCTCTCCTCCATGAGGAATAGTTTCTCAGACTTCCACAGTTCAAGGCTGCTCTTATGCTTTCTGTTTACAACTGAATTCTTTCCCCTAAGTCTTCCTAGCAAACACGGCACTGAACTTGCTGTAATTCTATTTCTTCATTATTCCCTACTTTTTAAACTTCAGCGTTGTTACCAAAAAATGAAAGGGCTACTGTGGTGGCAAATTCCTGCAATTCTGACACTTTAGGAGGCTGAGGTGTGAAGATTAGGAGTTGGTGGTGTTCTGGGAATAATGAGGCCTTATCTCAAAAGTTAAAAATTAAAAAAAAAAATGGCTGGGGACGTAGCTCAGTGGTAGAACATTGGCCTGGCATGCACAAAGCCCTGGGTCCCCTGGGTTCAACCCCTGGTCCTGCAAACAAGCAAACAAACAGAATTAGCCTTGCACAGCCCTGGTGGGAAGGATCCACGCTAGTGACACCCTGCCCTTGCCTGGGTTGCCACATCTTTCCTTATGAGATTCACTTCCCTCATGACCTTCACTCGGGTTGACAGTGACCCTGTTCCTGCTGCGTGAGTCAACAATAAAAACAAAGAAATCACACAGAACTCTCAGTTTTGCTAAAGGAAATGGAAGCCCATGTCCCTGTGCTTCATCAGACCGGCAGTTCATCAACACTCTGTTAGTAAAATAGCCTGAAATTTGACTTCTGGTCCTAGGAGAGATGTGGAAGAACATACTACTAAGTCAAAGTTGTGGGGGTCTCTCTCGGTGGCTCAGTCCTGAACTTGTCCTCTCTGTTAGTAAATTCGTTTGTTTGTTTTAGAATTAGTGCCCCCTCTAGGGAAGAAGCCTATGGAGGTAGAAGGAACTGGAGGAGGCTTAGCTCCTGCTACTGGCTCTCTCACTTTTGCCAGTTGTTATGGTTTGTGTTGAGGTGTCCCCCCACCCCCAAAGCCTCCTGCAGTCATGGGGTGGCTTCTGGAGTTTGTGATTGATTATTGTGGGTGTGAGTGCTGCAACTCCCTTGGGGCAGGCGATTTGCATTTCAGTGTAAGGGAGGAAGAGAAGTGAGCTGCTTGAGCTGCTGTTACCTCTCCCTGCTCTCTTGCTCTCAGCTGCCACCATGAAAGGTTGCCCTCTGCCATGTGCCACTCTGCCTTGGAGCCAGCTGAGTATGGACTGAAACCTCCAGTGACTCTGAGCTCAATAAACCTTGCCTTCCTTCGTTTTGAGTGTCGGGTATTTGTCCCAGCAACAAGAGAAGAGTAGCTAAGACACCAGACATCTATGTTCTCTGAGCTCAATTCCTACTCTGTAGAAGACTGAAAACTTTTTTGCCTTTCTTGGTGTTGCTTTTAGAAAAAAAGAGAGAGCTTCTATGGCCTATACATTATCAAACATCATGAACCTAGAGGATAATAGTGCTGGTAGCTCTTTCATGTCCCATTAGGAAGTTAGGAGAAATTCGATTTTTTTCTTTTTTTTGTTTTGACTTGAGGCTCAATCATAGAGTTTTAATTATTTGCGATTTATCTGTGATGTAAGCATTGTGATAAAATGGCCTTGGACTCCCGCGCTTTGACATATCCCGAGGCCAGAATTCTAATGTTAAAAATCTGCTGACTGATTATGTATCCACTGGTTAGTAAATGTGACTTTTTCCTCAGTTTTGGGACTTCAGCAGAGGTTCTCAGGCCTAAGAACAAATGATAGCTAGCAAGATATTCACCTTCTAAAGTGAGGTTGCACAGTTTTGCTGGCGTTACCACTATGGATTTAAGCAATGGTGGAAAACTTGTGTAATCTTCACTGTCCCGTATGGTAGCCTAGAGCTGGGCATGGTGGTCCATACCTGAAAGGTGGTCCCAGCCTTGGACGGCTGAGGCTTCTTTTCAAGTTCAAGACCAGCATGTGCTACACAGAGCAACCCTGTCTCAAAAAGAAAAACAAAAAAACAGTAATGGTAGCCCATAGCCACATGTAGGTATTTGACATTTCTTATGCAGCTAATGAAACTGAGGTATTTAAGTTTTTATTTTACTTGGATTAATTGAAGTTTGAACTTCCATAGCCACATATGGTGAACGTTATTAGGTTGAGTGGTGCAGACTCAGACCGTCCTTGGTGACCCTGGGGAGGATGTTGCTGAGACCTGCTATGGCCTCTGTTTATCTGATTCTTTGCATTCTCTGAGATCTATGAGAGGGGAGCATCCACTAGGGGATGGAGGCTGTGAGGCTCATTGGCGGGTAGTTCAGGGCGTTATGATTTCTCCATCTCTTCTCAGGGGACAGAGCTCTAGTGCCTGTTCTTGCATTTCACACCAGATGAATTGATCTTTGATGCACCACAGGAGGGGGTGGGTTGTTGTCTGACAGGGAAGAAAGAGTCTACAGATAAGAGACTGGCTCTGGCATAAGCTGTGCACTGGCCTAAGCTCACTTCCAGTCTGCTGAGTAAGATTCGCAGCCAGCTTCAGAGCAGGTGTGGGACGGCTAAGGAAGCGCCTCCTGGGTCATGCTGATAGAGACCAACAGAAGAGGCTTGGGGTCACCTCCACTGAGGTGTAAGCACTGGAAACAAGAGAACCCAGGAAGTCTGAGAATCCAGAATCCAGAAAGGCCCCAGCAGCTGTTGCTCATGGCCTGTGGACAAGCTCAGGTCCTAGGCGTAGCCCTCTGTACATGGCCTGCGTCCAGCAAGCGTCTATTGTAGACGTCCACAGTGCTAGCAGGAAGGTGGTGCCCACTTAGGACTGTTCTTACCCAAGGAAGCTCTTCTCTGTGCCATGTGGCTCCCCCGTCTCTCAACTTAAGCTCCCAAGCTTAGGCATGGATGACTCCACAGGGAACGGAGGAGAGGAAGCCAGGAGAATGGGGCAGGAGCAGTCAGGCCTTTGCCCCAGTGTGGATTTTCTAGGCTCAAGCAGCATCAGGAAGAGAATGGGAAAGCATCTGAGATGGCAACGTGTTGGTCTGGAAGTTTCCATACCTGAAAATAATGAAAAGGAGTTCTTGTGGGATGGGAAACTATCACCGGACACCCTGAGCTCAGATGTCAGTTTGTACGCCTGGATTTCATCTCTTGCCCCTGCTGAGCCTAGTTGGTTCCGTGAACTGATAACAATCGTAAGGATAAGTGCACGTGACTGATGGCGTATGTATTAATAATGTGGTAGTGAGTAACTAACATCATCTCCAGCATGCCGGCCAGGGTTGGCGAGGCCCTGGCACCCGTGCCACAGCGGGCATGCAAAGCCCTCCATGCAGGCCACCAGGAACTGAGCACAAGATAGCAGGGTTTCTCCCCCCCTCAATGTAAGCCTCAGTTTTCAGATTTAATGGGCATAGGGTTGGAGTTGCAGTTGGATCATGTGCTCTCTAAAAGGTAGGCTTTCCTCTAAGTCTTTATTATTATTATTCTTATTTTTAGTGTTTGCTTGGTACAGAGTCTCACTATGCCGCTCAGACTCCTAGCGCTCCTCCTCTTTCAGCCTTCCCAGCGCTGGGATTGCAGGCGTGCACCACCACGCCCTGCCTTGGTAGCAGGCTCTGTGTGCCTGGGGACAGCGTCGGGGCAGCCTGTGATGCAGGGGAGCGAACTTCTGGGCCTGTGCTGGCATGAGCAGGTGCTTAGCATGCTGAGCTGTCTCGCCGCCTCTTCTTTTACATGTTAGCTCCTCAGCTGGAGATGCATGTGGACTGTGGACGCGCTGTCTGAGTTAGTTCAGAGAACTGGACATAAACCTGTCTCAGTCTCCCTGAAAATCCAGTCATACTTCTGGAACAACATGATCATCTACTGTTTGCTGAATATACTTATTAAGTATCTCATATGCAACATTTTATTCACCATTTTGACAGGATAGTAGCATGCGTGGTTATTTCATTCATCTTAAAACAAGGAAGTTGAGACCCAGAGAGGCGCAGTGCGTGGACATTTTGCAGGGCTGGGTCTGCCAGGCCCCGTGCTTCGCTGTTTGTTGAAGCCTACCTGGGAGAAAAGTGTTAATCGCCTGCTTTCTTCTTTGCTCCAGCAAAATAAAATTAATGTCTTGAATATCGTAAACCACACTGAGCTCTGAGCAAGAGTTAATTTAGTTGTGAAGTGAGTGTGAGCTTCCTCTTGACTTACCTTGATGATAAACTCTTAACTTCTGTGCGTGCAGAGAAAGCGGAGCAGCTTCCCGCTCAACGCGCATCACTCCACACAACCCTAACAAGGAGCAGCCAGGGGCGCTTTTCATTTCTGACCCTTGAAGAGCTGCTGACCCTCTCAAATCTCCTTCCTCTCTGCTGTGTTGCGCTGCTGTTCTTGACCTGAATTTCAAAACCCAAGCCAGGGATGCGGCTCTTACCGAGCAGAAACGGAAGACGCTAGGCTGCCAAGGTTCAGAGTACTCGGAACTCTTGAAATTGAGGGGCCTATTGATACCGCAGGACAAACAGAGATCATGTTCACGGTAACAAATGTGACGGGGAAGCACGGAGGAGCATGTGGGCCGCTCTCGGTGGGACGAGGAGCAACAGGCTCCGCCTGGGGTGGAAGAAGTCTGGTGGGAAAGTTGCAGGCCAGGCCAGAGGAGCTCAGGGCTGCACCCCCGCCCGGCTGAGGAGCGCGAGCCCCGGGCAGCAGGCAGCGTCCCGCTCTCCTCCAGGTGCACACACACCTTTGCTCTTCCTGGAACTGTTGTCTTCTCTGTCGTAGGCATTATTCCCAGTTCTCAGTAGGTTGCTCAAAGGTAAGGGAAACCCCAACCGCTTTGAAGGGGATGGGAGATGCCCTGTACTTGCAGATATGGTTTGAAACATTTATCTTTCTGTTCCCTCCACATCTTCTAAATATTAGCATTTAATAAAATACACATTTGTCCATTTATTTTGAACTCCCTCCAAAGCCAGCAAATACCAGAGCCTCAAATGTTATGATAGGATAGGTTCTTTACTGGTTTGTTTTCTTTTCATTCTCTCTGTTTTTACTGTGTGATTCTTTTTCATTATGAGTCCTTATGTTTCCAACTCAAGGAGCCTGACTAATCAGAAGGGCTTCCAGCAGAGGTAGACAAATATTCTCAACATGGTCCTGAGACCCTGCAGATGCAGAGAGCTGCGCTATTTGCAGGAAATGAAGAAGCCAGGTCCATCCGAGACAGGGGATTTCCTCTTCAGATAAGTAGGCTCGCTGGTGCATATTAGTTGTATAAAGCTGAGGGATAGAGACAAGATGCTTTCAGATGGGGGCAGAAATGGCTTCCTTTTATGCTGGTTGCCATTAAAAGTGAGCCTGAGACAAAGCCTTGTGCATAGGTTATTTATTTGCTAAGTAGTCCCTGAAAATAGGGGTGGGAGGAAGTAGTTGAGAAACAAGGAGGGAAGGGCATCAGGATGACTCTCACAGATGGTACCCTAAAACTCTTTGGGGGGCTTGATCATTGTCTCTCATTGGCCAAAAGTATCCCCATGGCACATATAAAAGTGCTGGGTGATTCACCTCATGCACAGAATCAGAAAAGCCTGGGGACAGGAAGCAGGACAAGGTTTACCTTCTGCTGTGCAAGATGGGAAGCCACATCACTGACTGCAGGAAAGCATGGGGCTGGGAGACTCTGTGGAGCAAAGAGGAACCTGATGCAGGCTTCTAAGGAAACAGCTATTCCAGGGCAGCAGATCACATTTGACGTGGAAAGATCTTAGGCAGGCTCTGTCCCTGGGTGTCGTCAACCATGTTCCTCTTGTCTAGGCAAGTGATTGGCTCTGGCACTAGTTTTCTCATTACTAAAGCTCCAAAGTGGTGCCACTTACATTAGTTGGTTGTTGTCTGGGATTAGAAGAGCCACATACATTCACACCTCATGCTTTGCAAATACCCACACTTGCTGTCATTATCCCTGGGGTTAGTTGCAGATGCATGAGTGTAGCCTGATCCTCAGACCGGCAGTAGCAAGACAGTATTTAGATAAAAAATGAGAGAGTTTTTTTTTGAGTTGGAACTCATCCTTTCCCTTGGATGGATAATATTGCTCGAGCAAAGTGAATGGTAGATGAATTTGAAGCATAAAAGTTGCAAGGAGATTTCCAGGCTATTAAAAAATGAATAAAATGTACATATGATATTTGATTTATGTTTAATTTTCTTTAAAGCTTTTGGAAAATATTTAAAGACATCTGTTGCTTATTCCAGAGGACTCTTCTCACTGTAGGTATACTTGGCTCTCTTATTCTTCCATAGCCATATCCATAAAATAGTAGTAATCAGCCAGGAGACTCATGAACTTGATTTCAGTGCTTAAATTCTATATCCCCAAATAACTCTTTTCAATAATTACAAAATATTGATTAGCTGGGATATCTGATTTGCTAGTCATGTCAGATGATGAAGAGGAAGAGGAGGAGGAGGAAGAGGAGGACAAGCAGACTTACCTCAACTTTATACATTATGCACAAAGAAAGAAATTATCAGACAGACATTCATTAAATGTAAATATGACAACTGCCCCAAACTCAAGATAAATTGACTTTCCCAAACCGGTTATTTGTACTGTGTTTTGGCACAATGACTTTTAGAAAAAACAAATTGTAGGCTCATATCCAAGTCAGTAGACGAAAGTCTGTCGTAACCTGGTGTTCCATAAATGTGGTGTTTTGCAAAAAGCTTTCTGGATTCTGAATGCTGCATGCCTCCAAGACTGTTTTCCCTGTAGAAAGCCTTCTACCTCTTCACATGTAGGTCACTATCAGTTCTGTGCCAGAGTTTAGGGAGCCTTTCCTCATAGGCAGTTGGATCTACAATTTTTGCCTCAGTATTTCAACTACTTCCAGCATAGGTTGAGGAGGAAAGGGCAGAACCATTAATAATTTCTCTGGGGAAAGAAGCTGAGGTAATTTTTGTTGTACGAAAATAGCGATAGAGATAAATGACTTTCCTGGTCATGCACCCCTGGAAGTATTTTCATGGCCTATTTGTGGATTCCTACAATGAGGAAGGTGCCCTGTATTTTTATTTTAATTTTGATTAATTCAGTGAACGTTTGCTGAGATTCCACCATGCACGGGACCCTTGGGATACATACAGTGTGGTGAAGATGGACTGAACGACTATGTGGAATTTAGAGTACACTTGGAGAAGGAGATAGCAAATGACCAATTACAAAATAAATCGTGGCCAAGATGAATGGGGAAGTTCAAGACACCAGGGGACACTTGGCAGGAACTGAGATTATGACCTGAGATGGGATTGGCGAATTTTCCAGAAGGCCCTATTTTCGATGTTGGACTTGAATGACCACGTGTGACATTTGCTTTTCTTTCTCTCTCTTTTCCATGCCCTCTCTGTGTTCCTCCTCTTGCTTTTCATTCTTAGTCTGAGGATTGTTCCAGAACAGACAATTTATATATTTATATATAATTATATATATATATATATAAAATTATATATATATATAGTGATTTATATATTTATATTTTAGAGGAGAATCAGCGTCAAACTTTTGCAGCCTTATGGGTGTGACTGGGATGAGACCGTAGGAAAGGACATGGATAGATAGGGGACGAGGTGGAACAGTGGTGGGCTGCCCAAGAAGACCCCAGGGAGAAGGCTGTTTCTGGTACTCAACAGTCCCTCTTCCCCTGGCCTTTCTCCTCCTCTTTCTCTTTCTATTTCCTATTTTATTCCTTCCCACACCTATTTTCCCTCCTAGACCAATCAGGAAGTGAGGTGAGCATTAGACAGTGTCTATCAACTGTCTGAGACAGGCATGGGCAAGCATGTCCAATGTGACATAGAGCGCGAGGCCCTTCAAAAGGCTGCAGTGGCTCTCAGACAGGTTGGGCGCAGTATTTCCGGGTGCTCCTGAGCTCGGCGATGTGTATGATCGGGCACACCTAAAGAGCAAATAGCCTGCTGCTAATACATGGAGAGCAGGCCTGTTCCCACGGACCTGTGATGGGAAGAAGGAGACCTTGGGGTGAGGGTGACAGCAGGTGTGCAGGCATCAGTGCGTTACCTGAACGGGTGAAGATACCCTGGGAGGACAGCCACCATCGTAAGATTCCTCATGGCCTGCTTTCTGTGCTGGGGGAAAGCTAACTGATTTTCCTAGGTCCAGCTCTGGAGGACTTCACATTTGCAAGCGCCTTCTGTATCTTGTTGCTAGATGGAATTTTGATCCAAATTAGTACGAAGTTTAAGTCAATGTTTTTATTTTTACAACGGATGCCCTGTGGATTACACCTCTTCTCAGACAAGGTGAGCAGAGGCACTTGGGCAAAGCAGTTCCCGTCATTAACCAGGACTTGCCCCGCGGTCCACACCAAGCACACACTCTTCTGTTCTCAGTTGTGACTGAGTTCAAGACCAGCTCGGGCACAGCGACGATGGAGCAGGCAGGGGTCTCCTTTCCTCCTCCGTGCTGCCTTCCCACTTCCTTTCCACCTCACACAGCTCTCCTGGCCGCATTTCCAGTTGTTGCCTGAATATTTGCACTTGAATAGAAGATCACGACCACTGAAATACCTTTAAGGTCCAACTAAATTAGTCATTCGCTTGCGGTGGAC
>PVKN010038279.1:0-11091 GCA_004027915.1 Capromys pilorides
AGAGAGAGAGAGAGAGACAGAGAGAGAGAGACAGACAGACAGACAGACAGATTGGGTTTTAATCAGTTCAGGCTTCTATAAGACAGTATTGTTAACAATGTGACTTAAAGAAAAGATGTTTATTTTTTCACAGTTTTAGAGGCATGGAAAGATAATGGTGCTGGCCTTGTTGATTCCAGTATGTGCTTTTGTTATTAGCAAAATTTCAAGTCAGTTCTGACAGAGATGTTAAGCATCCAGGATATAAACTTAAAATAGATGGAGATATCTGTTAGGACAAGAAAAAAAATAGTACTGGACTCAGTGAAGACTAGTAAGGAACTACACTTACAATGTAAAGACATCCTGAAATACGGTTCTTGGTTTTAAACATTATATTTATGTGCTTTATCACTTCCATGTTGTGTCCATGTGCTGTGCATGTCCATTAAAAAAAAAGATTATTATCAATAGTGCTACAAAAAATAAACTTGAATGATTTATAGAATCTAAAGAAAATCAGATTTCCTTATTTTTCCAGCACTTTATTATTATTATTACTATTACTATTATTATTTCTATATTTAGGACAGGGTCTGTAGGGTTTACAGGGTCTCACTATGAAGATTGGACTTGCAGTGATACTCCTGTTTTCAGCCTCCCAAGCACTGGGATTACAGGTGCATGCCACCATGCCTAGTCTCAATGTATCAGCATGCCCTGGGGACAAGGCCGGCATTGTATCCAGGGATGGAACCCTGGCCACTGCTTTGCCTAAGCAGGTACTTTAATTCACTGAGCTGTCTGAACAGCATTTTGATAACAATCTTGAACTAGATTATTCATATATATTATATACATATGTAAGTGTATATATATATATATATATATATATATTCTCTACATCTGTCACTAAAGAAATAATATTATTTTGTGAGAGGTGTAGTGTTTTTCCTGGCCTCCACCCAGTGATAGGACTTGATTTAAGAAAGAAAGCAGCTAGGGTAAGGTCAATTGTAGTTCTTGATGTTCTGGAGCCTAAGAGTAGGTCTCTGTATTTGGAGCCCTATGGCCCTTTCTTCTCTCCTCCTAGTCCAAGCAGGCACTGTCTTCATCCACTACAAGCCAATATTCCCCTCCCATCTGTGACAGCCAGGGATGTACCTAAATATTCACTAGGGGACAAATTTTTCCTTAGTGACTAAGATTAATCTAGGGCCAGCCAAATAGATCAGTGCATTAAAGCACCTTCAAGCAGGCACAGGGGCCAGGGATTCGATCCCCAGGTCTGCCATGCCTGTCCCACCCCGGAGTGCACTAAGATGGCAATTGAGACTGGGCATGGTGGTGAGCACCTGTAATCCCAGCTCTTGGGAGGCTGTAAACAGGCAGATCACTACAAGTCTGACCTAGTAGTGAGATCCTGAAAACCCTGTAGACCTTCCTTAAAGAAAAAAAATAATAAATTATATATATATATATATATATATATATATATATATATGTATATATGGAATAATTCAACACATTTTTAAAATCTATGTAGTACCATGAGAAACAGACAATTATGTCACCATTGTTACATTCTCCATAACAACTGTGTCAGGTATGCATGATTGGCTGGTCTACGCTTTGATGAGAGCCTTGAAGGGAAACTCAATTTTGGTAATAAGGAGAGAGCTGCTCTTGTCTAAGGTGATGGTCTAATGGATCTTCCTGATTCTTAGGCATTCACTTCACTAATGAATAGTAACTCTGAGGCACACTTTCAGATATGAAAAGTTTTGAAGCACATTTTTGTGATCCTTATAGAAATGTTTTAAAAGTCTGCAATGTAGTTTATGTTCGTTTTACAAAATGGAGCAGTTTTAATGGTTATTGTGAGTACAACTTCATTGTTCTCTCTGTTTGCTGATATAAATTCCATCATCCTTAGTCTGTTCTGCTCTATTTTTGGGGCCTTAAAGGAAGTTGTGGTACTTGGGTAATTGTGATTTGTTCAGTGTGGCTGCTAAGATGATTATGGGCCAACACTGTGGACACTAACATCAGTTAGCAAAGGTCACAAAGCCACACCATACTTTGTGAGGTCTGCAGGTTATAAAAGACTAGTATTTAACTTCATGTTTAGCAAATCAAGTCCTAACTTCACGGATTTCTCACATTCAGTGACATGTCACCTGGCCTGTTGCTCCATAATTTCATGCCACTTATTACAAAAGTTGGCACGGTTTAATAACAAATTATTCAGTTTAAGAACTCTTTAACTTTTGCCAGGCAGTGTACTGTGTTTTGTACTTAATGTTCAGTATGTGGGCCAGTGAAATAGCTCAGTGGTTTAAAGCACCTGCTTAGGAAAGCTTAGGCAACCGCAGGGACCGTGGTTTGATCCCCGGCACCACATGCTGTGCCAGCCCCACCCTCAGGGTAGGCTGAGCCGGCCTGTATGTATGTGTGTGTGTGTGTGTGTGTGTGTGTGTGTGTGTGTGTGTGTGTATTTATTTATTTCAGTATGCTTCAGTGATGGTTGACAATATTTCTGTTTTATAAATATGGAAACCAAATTTAGCCTGGTTTATCAAGTTACGCACCATCATATTTTTAAGATCCCATGATCCTATGTTTGCCAACTCTGGAGTCTGCAGTCTTCAGGGTTCTGGACACATCGATGGCTGTGTAGACTGTGCAAGGTACTTCTAAGTGGTGGTCCTGTCCATGCTGCACATTATGAATATCCTGGAATTTTACTCATAGCTGGTGAGTGGCAAGTTATTCCTAGTGTTTTTAAGTGTTATGGATTTTGTTACAGAAAAACTATTCAGCAATGCTTTTTAAAGCAATTAACTTATTTGGAATAGACATGGGACCATTGCAAAATCGGGCTCATCTTTGAATATAGCAAGAGGGAGTGAGAATTTATAGCAAAGCAGAAAGATAAGGATTAGTGGATAGAAAATCATTAGCAGGTCAACTCAGGCGTATTGGAGACTGGGCAAAGCAACCCAGCCTAGTTCTTCCTACACACAGGCCAAGGTGATCAGACATCTAGGTGATGGCAGAGGATGAAGAACTTAATCTGCTGGCGGATATTAAGTGTGCAGCTTTCTTGGTAAACTCACTTAGCAAGGCTTTTTACTAAAACTGCAATTTACAAAGTGCAAAGAGAGGCTTAAGAGAAGTTCAGTAACCTAACTAAAGTTTGACCAAGCAAGGAATCTTTCTCGATTTTTAAACTTCTATTCCAAATAAAATGGATGATAGGGGAAGGGAGCAGTGATTTCCTTTCCCTCCTTCCTTCCTTCCTCCCTCCCTTCCACCTACAGGGACCTGCTTAGATGTAGATTGCACTGAGCAATGAAGGTAGTTCAACTGTAAGGTTATTTCTTCCTTATTGTGATTTCCACATTGTAATGTAGCTGATGCACTTAGGAGAATGAAACCATTCCTTCAGAACTACTTCTTCAGCTAGTGTTCGTGAAAATCGTATAATGCCGCCAGAGTTCTTTTCCTCAGGCCTAGGGCTAGAATGTGTTCTCACTGTTATTTATTATTGTCGTGAAGCCATTAGCTTTTGCCATTAGAAACTGTATTCATACTAAAGGTTTTGCAGCTGGATGTATGTGCTCCAAATTCTCATTACATGCTGCTGACCTCTTGCTATAAATCTCGGCTTGGAGTTACCAGCTTTCTACTTGTTTGCCCTAATTGGAAAGTTCTCTGTGATATACAGGTACAAAATGTACTATCAGAGCTTAAATTTCTGCCCCTTATTAACATTACCTTTGTGACTTACTTTCTCAATTCAGTACTGGAAATATAGCTGAAACAAATTCCTCAATTTTATATACAAAGTGAGCATATGGGAGAACCCATTACAAATCATGCAGTGCAGTGAACAGTAGTACTCTTACTATTAGAGATGATTAAAATGTCCTTTAGTTTGTCGATCAATTACTTGCATGTCATTTTCTTTGCTTAATAATCTAGAAATAGGTACATAAGTGTTTTAGCAATTTGAAACTCATTATTTGAAAATTACAGTATCAGATAATAGTAAATTTCATGAAGTATTTGCAAAGATTTATGTTATAATTTCCTAAAACCTACCTATACTTCAGATAGATTCTGTTTTGCCAAGGCTTTTGCATAGTCTAGAGAAGGCAGAATGAATGTGTCTGACTTGACTCATCTGTTCACCAGAAAAATATTTTCTCAGGAGAATGCCTTGAATTGACCATTAAAATCATAGGTCCACACTGAAGAACTTCCCAGTCATCTGCATCACAATATTCTGTTTAAGAGAAAGTGATGCTGTGCAGTGCCCTTAGAAATGCTCCTTAGCTGTCTCTGTTAAAGAGACATATCGTGGGTAATAACTTTGCAATCACTATTATGTAGAAGTGTTGAGTGCATGGTTAGTATGTGCGTTTTCAACGGATACTGGAGTATTCAAATCTTTCACCAATTTCAGTTATAAATAATACTACTTTTGAAAGGCTGTCTGTGGTACATTGGAATGTTCTGTTCTCTTTCTGCCTTTCTGTTGAAAATGGATTTAGTCAGTTTACAAGTAAATGAAATGAATTTTATGATCTCATGAGGTGAAATTACCAAAACTATGTAGGTTTTAAGTTAAGGTCTATATAGAATTATGATAGTATGAAGAAATTAAACAAGTATTTCCCTTTCTCAGGTGATTTTATTTTTTTTAAACCTTAATGTAAATAAGCAATGAAAGAAGAAAAAAAGTATAAAATTTTTATCTCCGAAAATGGATGTTTCATTATTGTTTTTTCTAACACGTGAAGCATTTTGGGTATCTGTCAGGTCTTTTCTGGCTCCTCTGTATGTTTTTGCTACTCACAGGATTTTAAAGGTGGTAGACACCTTCATCTAGGACCTTAGATAGTACGTAGCCTTGTTATATATCATGAATTTGATTGCATAGATTTCAAATTAGAGATTCTACTTCTACGCATGGTTCCTATAGATCTAGACCTACTGTGCTAATTCAAAAGCAAATTCTTAAGTACATAACTTGACGTATTATTTAAACAGTGTACAGATTATGAGAAGAAAATAATTCCTGTTGCATACAACTTTCTGCTCCCCATATGGAGTTCCTTACTGATCTCTTTCCTACTTTATGTAGGAAATGGAGACTATCTAATGAGCTCCCATTTAATGGAATATTAAAAAGAAGCCATCCCAAAGCCATCCCAAAGTCACACCACACAGCTGTAAATCAGGCTTCTAGTTCTGCTTTAGTATGTTGCTCTTGCTTCTGAGCTGTGATTGTCCTTAGTAGTAGGAGGATTCCCCCTCCCCTTTTTGGAGCCCCCTGGAAGGCAGAGAAAGAACTATGTCCCAAACATTTAAATATTAGGCAAGTGTGATTTTAGGATACTGCCAGCCTCCTCAAGTGAGTAGTGTCCTGCATAGATATGCCTCAGGTTAAGGGAAACTAACAGATGTGCTGGGTGTAAAAACGTTTTTTTCTCTAAGTACTGTATTTTAAATGTAAGAACCTAGTATTTTATAGTGACAAGTGATTTTTGTCTCTGCTTCTTTGTGGCCTTCCTGCTCTTTCATCATTCTGCTTTTCCTCTCTGTTGTAGCATTTCCTCTGAAAATAAATAAAAGTGTCTTGTTTTCTATGATCATTGCAGTTGCTGTTTAAATTGCCACTGCTTCTTAAGCTTGTGTTTTCTTATTTTATAGAAACTAGAACTCCTTTACTTTTCTAGGTAAAGGAGTAATTTTTTTTTTTTTTTTATTAGTTTATTTTTATTTTTTTGTGATACCGAGGATTGAACTTGGGACCTTGTGCTTGCCAGGCAAGCACTTATTCTACTGCTCTATCTCCCCAGCCCCCAAACGAATAATTTTTAAAGCAATCCTTTGGCAAGATTTTTCTAGTATTTCAATTGTGTAATCACCTTTTTTCTAAAAAAATGACTGTCATGCTGCCAACAATAGTACTGTATTATCATTTCAGTTACCTATGTACTGTTCCTATTTTGAGATGAAGAAATCAATTTATTTGTTAAGTAGATTTTACAAATTTATGCTGCACGTTAGTACTCTTTTTTTTGGTTGTTTTATTTGGTTACATTATGTAGTCCAGTCTGCCCTTGAACTCGCTTATGTGGCCTGGGGTCACCTGAAGCTCATTGTGATCTTCCTGTCTTAGTTTCCTAAATGTTGGAATTAAAGGTGTGTGCTACCATACTCAATAGCCTGATTTTTAATGTTGTAAATATTCTGCAAGTATTTCTGAGAATTTTTGCGTATCTTAAAAGTTTTTCTCCTGCATATTCAGTATAGTGAAAATTGCTTCCATAACATTCTAGAACATCTTTTTACATTTCTGTGAAAAAGAATGATTAAAAGAAACTATTTGCTACTTTGACTTATAGTTGGTGAAGCAACTGTAGGCCAGTCAAATAGCTCAGCAGATTAAAATGCCTGCAAGCAGGCACAGGGACCAGCGATTTGATCCCCATACTTGCTATGCTGGCCCCACACTGAGATGGCAGTTGAGACTGGGCTGAGTGGCATGCACCTGTAATCCCAGCTCTTGAGAGGCTGTAAACAGGCAGATCACAAGAGTCCTGATCTAGTAGTGAGACCCTGAACACCTTGTTGATCCCCCCCCCCAAAAAAAAAAAAATTGAAATGAACAAAGGTATTGCGGTAATCCTTACTTATAAAAATTTTTAATTATGTGAACAATGTAAGTATTTCTCTTTTTTTTGTTGTTGTTTTTTTGGTCTCATTGTGCAGACCAGGCTAGCTTCAAACTCATGGCAATTCATTTGCCTCAGCCTCATGTATACTGGGAAAATTGTTCTGTGCCTCCAGGCATGGATCAAATGTAGGTATTTCTGTATGTTCTAGAATTTCATGTATGGTATTTCAGTGTTTTTTTCTGCTAACACTTGAGTTGAATTAGAGCTGAGCCTGATTTGAATCTCAAGTTACTTTTTATTTTGTTCAAAGCTCGTTTAATGATTTGCAGTCCTAATTTTTATCTGTAATTGGAAAGTATAAATTCAGTAATACATACATGAATGAATTTACCCTTTTTTGGCTAGTAGGCTTTTACCCTCAAAACTTTTTATACTGTTTACTGTATTTTCCAAAGATTTTCAGCAATTTCTTTGCCTTTCTTTTTCCTTCCTTCCTTCCTTCCTTCCTTCCTTCCTTCCTTCCTTTGTTTGATTTTCAGCAATTTCAACACTTGGTTCAGCTGTTGAAAGTTAATTTATTTATTTTAATGAGATAGGGTCTTGCTATGTAGCTCAGGTTGGCCTTGAGCTCACTATGTAGCTCAGTTTGGTCTCCAACTCAAGGTGATTCTCCTGCCTCACCCACCTGAGTGCAGGGATTATAGGCATGTGCCATCACACCTGGCAGAGAGCTAATATATATGTATTTTTTTATGTCACTCTTGTCATTGCTACATCTTCCTTGGTTTTAGCATTCCTTTTATGGAAATTGTTTAGTTTCCTCCATGTATTTTATCTTGCTACAAGACAGAACATTATTTTATCTTCATCTTATTCATCCCCTAAATAATGCCCTTACAGACAGACTTTGTATAAAAAATAAGCACAAAACAATCTAAATCTAAAACATAGACTGTGACAAGTAGGCTATAGAAATCACACTCCATAATCGACATGACTAAAAGAAAACAAAACACAGTTTACAACCTTGTTTCACATCTGGTGTATGGGAAATTTTCCTTATCAGCTGTTTAATTCTTAACCAACGCTAATTTGATATTCTGCAGTTTAATTCAGCTCTAACACTAATGACGCAGAGTAAGCGCAGAACCAACAGTTTAAGAACTCAGACCACAAGAGCACTCCATTTCAGTTCATAGTCATAAATATGGTTTCGCAGGTTATCTACAACTTCTGTCCAACTTTTTTCCAAATCAGAGATTCCCAGGATTCCCTCATCAGCTTCAGTAAGTTTAGATCAGCTCCCACAAGTGAGGGAAAGGCTTTAAGTATGCTTACCAGTGTAGTTAATAGATGCAACTCACGGATAACCAAATAGAATACAGGTACAGGGCAATACAGGCAAGAGACAGTGCTCCGTTTTATTTCTGTTTAATACAGGAAAATAGCATTTTGTTAAAACAAGGCACCCTAAGTTGTAAACCCAGTTACTGTCATAAACCTGAATATTCTTTCAAGGATTGAAAATATTAGTTACCCTGCTTGCTTATAGTGCAGAAAAGGTCTTCATGTTTTAGCATTAGGTATAGTAGTGATCTAAATTGAAGAGATGGATAAAATTTGAATTCTTTAGGCATTAAGTTCTATAATAACATTCAGGTTTATCTTCCTTTCACTAACCATGTTCCCTGCTTGTTAAGCACATGATAACAACAGCACAGTGAGGTGAATGATGAAATAAAAAGAACCTTGATTCACTAGAAAACAGTACTTAGGATACTTTTATATTCTGTGTATGTGATTGAACATTTGACCATACAATACCTTCCTACAGATTACTGGCTAATTTGGTGCAGAGTTTATACTCTCAGAGGTATTGGTAACATAACTACTTCCCTTATATGAAAATGTTAGAGCTATAATTTTATTCAGAGTAAAACTGATTTTTCAGGTTGACTGCACAGCTTCTCAAATAATGTGGCTTATGAAATAGGAAATAGAGCAAATCTGCCCTTGACGTAAAATGGTTTCTCAACCTGCTTTCCACTACATCAAAATGTAATCACAGGCCAACAAGATCAATTAGGTCATTCTTAGTGTGAGCAGATGGGGAGAGAAAGAAAACTACTTGAGTAAAATGGGGAACTATGTGTATTTAGCAAGGAATCTCAGGTGTTCCTTCTGGATGTGTCTGTGTTGGCTGCTCACTTCTGGTAGAGGGGAAAGATACACCCAACCTGAAATATCTGGGAAGAATTTGTGTTCTCTAAAAGCGAAGAATGAATTTTAGGAACAGCAGAGGTTAAGAGCAGAATAGATTTATTGAGGGAAACAAATCTATCTGAGAGAAAGACAGAAGGGGACCCAAGTAGGTTGCCAAAGACTCTGCCTTTTCTAGAGGTTTTTATAGAGCAAGTCCATGAGGTGAAGTGGGTCAAAGGTGAGAAACAGAAATTTTCAAGGTGGCCATGAGGTAGGACAAAACTGGTCAGCCAGTAAGATTACAAGCATAATTGCCTAGATAAAACTGATTAAAATCCAGGGGCTCTTCCTGTACGGGGTTACCTTAGTAATTCTTCCTGGCTTTTTCAAGGTATGTGCATTTGTTTAATCTTTTGTTTTGAGGTCTGCCCCAGTGGGGTGGTGCCTGTCACTTCACAGTTGGAAGGGACCTTGTTTTCCATATGAGGTCCTTTAAGGTCTCCACTCTGTTTGACTACCTATAATATTTTTTTAAATTATATTTTAAAGAGAGCACAAAATAGTATTAAATCAAATTCAGCAAATGATGCTGAATCTTACTAAACAAAGTAATATTATAGTATTATCTTCAAATTAGTTGTTCATATCACTAGGTATATGCATGCAGAATTGGAAGAAGAAAGAAAAGAAAGAACTATGTGAGAAATTAAGAGAAAAAGGTCAAAGAATTCAGACATCTACAATACTTTAGCAGCTTTGTGCTCAGCGTCTGGCCTGGTGAGCTTGCTGGCAGGCCTGCTGTGGTGCTGGAGGTCAGATGTGGAACCTGCGCTGCCCATGCCCATGCCTTTGCCCACCATTTGCTGTGTCCCCTGTGAGAGCCCTGCTGGGGCTGCTGAGCTTGTGGTAGGTTGAACTTGCTCTGAGGTGCACCCATCTGTCCTACCATTTCTCAGGGTCAGCAGCTAGTTTGTACATTTCCCATAAACCCATTGAGCATGAGCATGGCCGCCAGCATGCTTGAATGTACGCCGTCACATTTCGTAGGAGGCCAGGAGCCACAGCACAGGTACTCCCACCAATGGGAAATCTTGAAATGTGCTTGGTGCTTCTGAGGTAAATGATGTATTTGTGGTTTCCATAAACACACCAGAAGTACTTTGCTATATAATGCTTTCTGTTCTATACAGAGATAAGATAGAGCCTTTGGATAGTTGTTTCTTTACTACTACTTGTGATTTTGTAGTTTGCTGAGTGAATATCTCCAGATTCCCAGATGTCACTGTGCACCTGGTAGTAGCTATTGGTACAGAAGAATTCACCTGAGCTGGGGGCATGACAGCTGCAGGGAAAAGGTTAGAAAACATTGGTCCAAAGATGTCGAGATCTTTTGCCATAATAGGTCTTTTCATATTTATTTCTGGTGAAAAACTCTGCATGATCTGTCCATGATGTTTGAAAGTTCTCTGGAAGATTGACTTCATAAAGTAGTCTTGCTTTTGTATTACCTGCATCTTGCGGGTACTGTGTGTTCTGGTATCCATTCATCTAGGTTGCCTGACTTGACCCTGGATATATGAACTCCCAAATTTCTATGAATTCCAGTACATCTGATGCAAATAAACACACCCACATTCCAGGAAGCCCATCGACCTTTGGCCTCCTTTTGGAGCAGTGTTTGTAGTCCTCCTCCTTTAGCAGTTTGGACAGGATGAGCTGGTGCTGCCTGTTTAGCTTCTAAGCCTTCTCCCAGCGGGGGCACGTCGCCATCTCCACAGGGGTGGCGGCAGGAGCTGGGGGCTAGGTCAGTCCGAGGGGTGGGAGGTTCACCTGACTCACTGGGGCTGTGGGCCTGAAACAGTTCTTGTTCTGTCTACCCAAATAGTGAGGATCTGTGCCACCCTTACCTACCAAAACCATTTATCATTGTAAGGATTTACAATTCTGAGGAACATTTTCAGTAACTTTTTTCTGTTTTATTGTTTGATTGACAGGTGTAATAGTTGTTGTTGGCAGCCCCTATCAAAATCAAGTGCTGCCATATATCGACAATTGAAACTAGTCAACTTTTATATTGGTTACATGAAAATGTGATATTCTAAATGTCTTCTCTAGAAAAATTAAGAATATTTTGTTGTTTTGCTAAAATTTTCTCAGAAAGTTTTAAACTGATGTTGTATGCATATTGTGTTGTATGCATATTATGTTGTATGCATAT
>PVKN010038280.1:0-11091 GCA_004027915.1 Capromys pilorides
TTTTAAAGGGCTTGCTAAGGAAGCAGCAGCCCGTTTTCCTAACACCTAAGTTTGGAAACAAATGAAATAGGAGTGAAAGAAAAAAAAAATGCGGTTCATTACTGAACAAGCCTATGGAGAACACAGCTAGATTTTCAGGAAGTAAGTGGCTGTATTAGGACCATTTCTGTCACTAATTTGTCCCCTCCCAGAGGCCTGGGGCTTCTGCCACTCCACCGAGGACTAATGTAAAATGGAAAGCACAGTAAAGAAAGTACAGAGCCCTCACAGCAAGAATGGCAACCACACTGTGCTGCGAAAACATCAGTTTTGACTGAATCAAATATTCCCCTGCCTTCCACTGGAGAACTCTGAATTTCGAGTGAATTGTACCACAGAAAAGGAGCCTGAATATTACTGCAGTGGGCTTCCTGCCATACAGAAAAGTGAGCAAAGGGAAGTGGGAAGTTTCATCCTAGGAATTCCATGGGGTCCAGCAATATTTTCTCATATCACCATTCCTGGGCAGATGGAAGAGGCTTTTTATTCCTGAAATGAATTTGGTCTTAATTTCAGTAGCATTCATTTAGTTAAAAATGAAAGACTTGGGGCCAGGGAGATAGATAGCTCAGGGGTACAAGTGCCTGCCTGGCAAGTACAAGGTCCTGAGTTCAATCCCCGGTTCTGGAAAAAAAAAAAAGACTTGCAAAGATGCTTGTGAAAAAATGCAAAAAATATGAAAATTACCAAGAGTTAGCTGAATCTAAAAAATGTGCCCAGAACTGTAAAAGTTCTATCTTCAAGGACTACCTAGAATAAAATTTAACTCCAAACAATTTATAATAAATGTTATACAAGAATAATCAATATAAAATAAATAGTAAAGCACGGACTATTAATTGCTACTGTGATTCCTTGAAGATACCATGGGACAGGGGACAGCATGCCACCTTGTGAAAAGCATTCGTGCTAGAGCCTAAAGAGCTGGGTTCCTGTTTTCCCAAAGTCCAGTGGAGTAATTCAAGGTTGGATTTATGTAATTTCTTTTGTTTTTAATTTCTCTTCTACAATTTTATAATGTCATATAAAATTGTATTTGGATTTTAAAACTTATGATGAATTAACTTCTACCTAATTTCTGTATAAGTTACTATGGGACAAAAGTGAAAATAAAATGCGCGTTGGTGGAAAGACAACAATGAAACCAGCAAGTGAAGAGCAGCCCAAGCAACTACGAAGAGACTTTAACATAGACTTCTAGAAAATGCTACAGCTTTTGTGGGGAAGTCATGTCTGGATTCTTAGTTGTACAGTGGGTAGTTGCAGCATGTTAGGCTGCATTATTATACTGTTAATATATTTATTTAGAGATTCATATGGCTTATGGACACATGTCTGGGTAACAAGTTGACAAGGCTGGAATTTGGTAGTTTTGCTTAATTTCGTAGACATGGTCATCTTAAGAAATGGCAGAGTGGATTATAGAGCACACTTCTGCGTGCGCTTTAGTGGGTTATGGCCGTCTAGGCATGGCTCAACAACATGCCATCTCTGTTCCTTTGCTCTCTGGTGCTACGTCCTGCCTGCTTCCCAGCTGACAAGAACTAGGCCATTTGTCTCTACAGTGCCCTTCAGCTATGACATCATTGCTACCTGATCATGGACTGAATTCCCTGGAACCTTGAGCCAAATTAATCCTCTATTCCCTTAATTCTGACAGTCATTGTTTCATTACAATAGTTAATATAGATCTCCTCCTCTTATGGGTCTCATCTTCTCACATAACTGCTGGAGATCAAGTATCCAACATATGAAAAGCTGGGGGCCAAACCATATTCAACCTGTTGCAGTAGCTGAGATTTGATTTGATTTGATTGATTGATTGATTTTTGTATTATGGCAGGCTCAGCCTGCCTTGGGGGCATGACTGGCGCAGCACATGGTGCTGGGGAGTGAACTTTGGTCCCTGTGATTGCCTAAGATTTCCTAAGTAGACCCTTTAGACTGCTGAACCATCTTGCTGGCCCAGTAGGTAAGATTTTAAATAGAATATAAAATTACTTTTTTTTCCAAGGAGAAAAGGAACACAAGATGTGAAAAGGCTAGCAGTTACCTACATAGCAATTTCTTTCTAAACTTTACAGTATGTAAGATTTCTCAGACTCAGGTCTCATTTATGATAGTTAATTATTCATTTAATTTTATTTTATTATTTTTTGTTACTCTCCGATCCCCACCCTCCCAACTGTTAATTTCAGAGAAGCAAATAAAATATAAGTCACTGTCAGAAAAATATCAAGTAAATGCAATATACTAATATGTATCTTTACTTTGGATAATAATTTTACTGTTCTTAAAGCTACATAAATCTTATGTATCCAGTGAGTCATCAAACATTACTCCTAATAGCTCACAGATTGGGATTTGAATTTATAGCTTGAAATAATTATGTTTGTTGTTCTTGTGTCTGTAGGAAAGAGGATATACGTGTGTATTAGGGTTGGTGATTTAGTAAGGTGGAAGTTAAATTCATCCACTGAACCTGAAAATAAAGGTTTTGCTCCCTTTATATTGAAGATGAAACATTAGCGTGAAGTCAAGCAGTTTATTTCAATCTATAAATAAACTTGTAGGTTGCTTATGCATTATTCATGATGAATCCTTGGATTTCAGGACTGGCACTGCTGTCAGAAGAAAATGAAAGACATAGATCAACATGAGTCCCTTATGCTGGGAAGTTGATCCCTTTTCAATTTTTAAAAAAATTATTATTATTAAACTATATGTCTACCATGAGCCTTCCTCAACATAGTCTTCGGGGATACTATTTATTTTTTTGGAAGTATTTGATAGTAGCATTGATAGCAGATGGTGGTTTATAGCTGCTGTTACTGAGTTGCCCCCAGTGGCTGGGCTTTCAGAAACACCAACAAGGAAGGTGCTTTTAGACATTTCAAAATATGTCAGGCTGGCTTTATTTTAATAAATTATTGTCTGGTCACACTCGGCTAAATTGTAGCTACACCATAGTGTGCTAGCTCTGAGTATAATACTCTAATTTTAACTTATCTTTAAAAAATTTCAATAATATCTCTTATATTTTCTTGCTGCTTTCAATCCTAGTTAAATCTGTAGCCAGCTCCCCTTAGCCCTCACTGGTGAAGCGACACTAATTGCTTCAGTTTCCATGTATCTATAAGACTGAAATATGTTATTTCTCATGTTATTGAATTAATTAAGCTTTATTCAAAGCTATGAAGTCATTTGTAGAGAGAAATTGTCAAAAACAACAAAAAAAGAAATCATAAATCACATGATGATTGGCACAAGAGAATGAGAAAATTGTGGAATGCTTTTCATTTCTATAAGATAATTTGCCATAAATATAATTTCATATTTTCCTGCATTTTGACGTGGAAGTCAAATGGCATAATAAAAGAGCCTGGATGCTGGGTTGGGTTTGTCTGCTGGGCTCCAGGCATTAGCTCTTAATTTTACCACTTATTGCATCTTAGAAAAATTAATTTTTTAAAATGTGCCTTAGCTTCCTTAATTGGAAAACTAATGCCATTTAAATTATATATTTTTATGAAAATTACATGATTAGGAATATGAAAGTCTAATATTTTCTATGCACTTGGTAGTCATATTTCTCAGAGTGATTTGATATTGCTCCCTCTGCCCTGCTTAACGTTCAGCCTGCTCTTGCACTTTGCACTTTCCCGGGTTATCTTTCAATGCTCCCCTATATTGTGTAAATTGCCCAAGTGGCGGGCTCAGTGCAGCACCAGATTTTGTCTGGAGTGCGAAGAGCCAGAGACTTCTCGCTTACTTCCAAACACCTGGCACCTCTGTGATGCATAATTAACAAAAATATAGTTGTTTATTGAATAAACTTATCCAGAAACTTCCATTTTTTGCTAAAGAGCGTTAAAACATTGAGTTTCTGTGTTTTTGAAGTGGAGCCCTGAAAAATGCTTACATTCAATACTTAGTAGTGTCGTGCTTCAATGGCTGGCCCTTAAAAGTAGCACCAGCTGAGCTGATGGAGGCCAGAATGCCGTGAGCTTCCGCTTGCCCATCTGGTAAGTTAGAAGTCCTTAGTATCTGTTAGTGAAGCTGCTACTGATACTGCCACTCTTCTTTTTTTTTTTTTTTTTTTTCAAGACCAGGAATTGAACTTCAGGCCCTTGCGTTTGCCAGGCAAGCTCTTATTCTATACTGAGCTATTTTCCTGATCCCTGAAACTGCCACTTGTTAGGAGATGCTAGGCAGAACGGCCAGGATATTGGAATATCTCACTGCCTGAAGCTCTTGCAGAAAGACAAACTTGGGGCTGGCCAGATAGCTGAGTGGACTAAAGAGCCTGCTTAGGCAGAGATCAGTGGCTGTGGTTCGATCCTTGGCATGCCACGCTGACCCCACTCCCAGGGTGCACTGAGATGGTCATTGAGACTGGGCTTGGTGGTGCATGCCTATAATCCCAGTGCTAGGGAGGTTGAAAACAGGAGAATCACTATGAGTCCAATTTGTGTAGTGAAGCATTATAGGCACTGTAGAGCCTGTACCAAATACAAAAAAAGGGACAAACTTTACTCCAAAGTCCACACAGCTCTGCCAGAGCAGACTAGCAGCACAATACAAGAATATAGGTTAAGTTACAGGTAAAAGAACCTTGTAGCTCATATCCAGAAATCTAAGGCAACAAACCTTTGGATGATAGTTTATTTTTCTCATTTTGTTTCCTAGGTAGTAGCATCTATTCACTGCTTTCTACTAATGACTGTCTGATAAAATTTGAATAGTTTTGGCCTTCACTTATTTTCTGAGCACCGGATCTCTATAGGCATAAGACTATCAACTCTGTTTTGTACTTGAGCTTCTAAAAGTGTTCAAAACTGAATTTGTCCCAAAGTAAGCCCATTATTCTTGCCTTCCACATGCTGTTGCCTGTCCTAGTCCTCTTCCAGGGCTCTTATCGCTGAGCAACTGCAGCAATATCCATTCAGTTGTATGGGCCACAAAACTAGTGAGATTTTACCCTTCTTCTCGCCTGTCTTTTATATCTCTACTGTAGAACACATAATTACACACTTAGTGGTTTAAAGTAAAATTTTTTATTATCTGAGTTCTATAGATTAAAAATATGGCAGGGTGTAACCATGATGACGTAGATAATAAATAATTACAAACAGTCAAGACTTACGCCATCACCAAGAGGATTCAGGGAGCTGTCCCAATGGAGAACAGTGATAGTTAGGGAAACTCCCAGGAAAAACCAGGAAGCACCGAACTCTAAGACCTAATTTTAGAATATTGGTGTAAGAGTAAAAAGCAGAAGAAAAGCAGTTTGGGCAAGAAATTGTGTCAAGATTAGGCAGTGTTTCTCCCTTAGGAAAGGGAAGAACTTAAGGACTTAACATGCTTCATTCCCTGGGGAGCCTGTGTGCTTTCCCCTGCAGTTTAGCTACTGAGTCCTTGGCCAAGCCTCCCACAGCATGGTTGGATTCTCCTCTTAGTTTCTCACTGTGCTGACATAAAAGAGTTAGTCCTACTATGCTTATCTAGATCTTGTGGTCCTATTCCAAACATGGGGTGGTTAGGAGAGCTCCAGGCTTTCCCACACATTTTGCATGACCCTCTCCACCTTTGTGTCAGAAGTGACATGCATCAGGTTGTTCCTATGTGTCACGTATCCATGATTTCCTATTTACTTACATGTCCTTTTTTGTCCTAAAGGTTCCATGTGATTAAACTGACCCCAGTATAATCCTGGGAAGGCTCCTTGTTTTAAGGGCAACTGATTAGTATTTACATCTGAGTTACATCCACAAAGTGCTTTTGCCAAAGTGCTTTTGTTGATATCCATCGACAGGAGCCAAAAGTGGAAAGCCAATGCAGAGCTTGTAATATTTCAGTATGTTTCAGTTTTTCCCATTTCTGCTTAAGGTACCCCACCAACACTCTCATCCAACTTGCCATCATTTGGACAAGGCAATTGCCTGCTACACTGGCTTTTTTTTTTTTTTTCAAAATTGACTTTTTGATAACACCCTTGACCTATTTCAAGCTGCTACCTTTCAAATTTTCTTGTGAAATGCTTTGTACATAAATTAATAGTCTTTGAAATGTTTATAACAATTATCCTCTTTAATAATTTACTCCCTATCGGATCTTTTAATTCTTACATATTAGCAGTGAAATGGCAAAGAAGAATTCTGAAAAAGCCTCTGCTTCACTGAAACAGTGCAAAATAACTGATCAAAAATTATTAGAATCAATTTTCTCCGAATTTTAAAAATTAACTCAGGGTTCACCAGAAACTAGAGGACAAAATAAAAATATCTGATTCTCAGTACAAGCAATGAGGCTCATGGTATTTTGATTTAATCTTCTTCCCCTTTCTCTCTTCTTCCTACATTGGTGCTGGTCTTGAATGCCAACTTTAAGCAGTGAAAACTAGAACCTGGCCAGTTTTGGAGGGCACAGAGGAGGGTGAGAGCTCCTTTAGCAGCTTGTTCTCAGAGAAGCATCATTTCTATGTCTGGTAGGCCCCAGAAGACTGCACTTACCAAGTTGTTTTTGTTTTATTTTTATCTAACATGGAGATTTCACATTATATAAAAACATTTTTCCTCTGGGGAAATTTGTTGATTAAGTCAGAGGCAATTATATCGCTTCACGTCCATGTAAGGAAACAGATAACAAGCTAGTCATAGCCTGATAAGGCTGAGAGGAAAGAAGCTAACCAACAGCATGAAAATTGAGCAAGGACGTGTTGGCTGCAGAGGGACATCTCTGAAGTCCTGGGAGGCCACATTTACAGACAGGGCTGTTTGTTTCCAAATACCAAGCCACAAAATGTCCTTCATTATCATTGTATTATTTTCAGTTAAGGAATGGGCTTATTGCATCATTGTAGCTTCAGTTCAGGAAAATTTTGTACCTTTCCAGTAGGCAGAGCAAGATCCAGAGATATTCTAATCCCCACATTTTTGAGTAGTCTCCTTACTCAAAAAGGAGAAAGGGGCAAAAGGCAAAGGGAAATTTATGGATGTGGTTGATTAAAGCATAAGAAATTGGTCCTGGATTATCCAGGTGGGCCCAGTGAGATCATGGGGTTCCTGTTTGAAAGAGGTAGTCATGTGATGATGGGGTGAAGGTCAGAGTGACACAGAACAGCCCCCAGGGAGCGTGAGCAGTCTACCAGAGCTGGTAAAGGGGAGAAAGAGAGAAGAAGGAAGAGAGGGAGGCAGGGAAGGAGGGGATCTCCTTCAGAGTCTAAAAGAAACTCAGTCACCTGCTGATACTCTGATTTTACCCTAGTGAGAACCATTTTTGGACATGAGTTTAAAATTTTTTTAAAAAATCTTTTATTTATTTAAGTGGTACCAGGTCTCACTATGCAGGTCAGACTTGTGGTGATCCTCCTGTCTCAGCCTCCCCAGCATTGGGATTTCAGATCTGATTTTGTTGGCCGGCATGACATGTGGTACCAGGGATCAAACGAGGGTCCTTGCCCTTGCCAGGCAGGCACTTAGACTGTTGAGTTATCTCCCCAGCCTCGATTTCTGAGTTTTAGAACTGTAAGATAAATTCTTGGTGTTTTAAGAGCCTAAGTTTATGGTAATATTTATACCAACAATGGAAAACAAATACATTAATTATTGGGGAAAATAGTTAATATTTTATCTTTACGTGCTTACTTTTTTGGGGGGAGGTGGGGAGGGACTGGGGTTGAAACTCATGACCTTGCACTTGTGAGGCAGGCACTTGTGCTGTGGAGCTATATCCCTGGCCCCTATGTGCTTACTTTGTAACACTGTGGGAAATCAGAATAATGTATCTTGGAGGAGGCAAGACACATAACATACTAGTACAGTGGAAGCTGTGTAGGCTTTGGAGTGACCCAGATGTTTATGCAAAAACAGTTTTGCACATTTCTCAGCCATGTGATCTTACCTGAGCATCCATTTCCTCACTTTGGTTTCAGATTTGTAACTGTGCAGAAAAAATAAAGATGACACCCATTACATGCACACAAAAGCTAACGGACTCTATTGTGTTCATTGAACTTCTTTTTGTAGGGATTGTAAATTGTATTTTCATACATGTTTCTTCTTTCCCTCACCCTCTCTCATTATATTTCCTTCAGCTTTACCACAGAGGCATGAACCATTAAACTGACAGCATGTGCCTCCCCTGACCCCAGGCCTGCTGCGGCAACACAGTGTCTCGAGGTCTTGCTATGTAATTGAGGGTGCTTTAAACTATGAAAACTTCAGTAACCGTGAGTGAAATAAACCTTTCCTTCCCTAAGCCTGCTTGTTGGGTATTTGTCCCAGCAATCAGAGAAGAGTAACTAAGACAAAAACCATTCAACTCCTTCAGAAGTTTATGAAACAACCTTTCCTCCTGTTTTTTGCTGCATTTTTGGACTCCACTAAACAATTCAGTCAATACCTAAAAACAGAACAAGCAAAAATATTAAAAACTCTCTTACTTTGTGCCCAGTTCTTGAAACAATTCCTAAAACCCTTGCACCTGAGTTTATATTAATACAGTTGATGTTCACTTTATAACACACTTGTCATAACTCTTGGTTGGTCCCTAAATAGCTTCAGGATCAAGAATGGTCACCATAGAAAGAATCATGTGATGAGAAAAATAGAACTTTCAGCTTCTACTTGCTCCTTTCTACAAGTACACCTGGTCTTTAAGAAGAGAAGAAGGGTTGCAATGTAAAGGAACCTCCATAGAAACTCTTCATTGATGAGGATTGGAGAAGTTGGTGAGCCCATCAAGATGAGCTGAGGGTGGCAAGCTCAGGGAGATATGCAAATTATGTGAGCTTCCCTAGTCACATGACTGCAAGTATATTTGATTATGTGCATTTCAACCTTTGGCCATGGTTATTTGTTTCTGGGATGAGCACTTGAACTGTGATGAAATAATCCAGTTTCTGTATTTGAGAGTGGAGCCTATGAAAAATTAGTGAGAAAAGTGTGGACACATGGAGGGTCCAAACAAACAAAGAAAGAAACATAATTGAGGGAGAGGGAGAGAAAGAGAAATAACAATGGAAGAGAATGACCTAGGGTCAAAGAAATTAGTCAAACAGTTTGGAAACATGAAGTAAAATTTAGGATCAAAGAAGACTTCTTGATCAACCTGCTTTCTAGCTCTGTCCTCAGGCTTTTTTCCATCCTTTCCCTTGAATTAAGTAAAAAAAAAAAAAAAATCACCAGCAAATCAGTTTTTCCACTAATTGCTACCAACATTCATTGTTTCATTGATTTGTTTGATAAACATTTATGGAATTCTTTTGTGTGTCAAGTATTCTGCCATGCTGGCGACATGGAAACTTGCCTTTAGACAAACAAACATTGAAAAAATAAAGGTCTGTTTGGGAATGATGTGTGGGAGTCATTAATTCGAAGAATTCAGAGTGCATGGTCTATATTTTCAGCTAATCAGAAATTGAAGGAGAAGCAATACTGTTGCTTTATCTAATTAGAGCACGATTATTCTGATGCTACAGTTTGACATACAAAAGAAAAGGACATATCTAATTTGTAGTACAGAGGAAACAGTGAAAAGGTGACCCAGAGCAATCAATCACTAGCAGTATACTGTACTTTTCAACTCATTTTGCACGTCAGGAAAAGGCAGGTGTTGTCAGAGAAAGAGAGAGGTTGCCATGGCCTACAAAGAACAAAAGCTCATACAAGAAAATGGAAGCCATGGCTAGAAAATAGAGATCTTTGCATATTATGGTCTAATGGGCTTGAAGCTTGGTTTCTAAATGGTAGAAACTCAGTGAACAATTGCAGAGCAAAGTATATAGCTAAGGCCAGTCGGGATAGGATGTTTCATGTTGTAGGAGACTGAGGACTAAAGAAGCATCTAGGATTTTCACGTTTTTCCGTGGGACTTAATACGGAGACTAAGAACCTCACTCGCTGTGCCTGCATCTGCCAGTCACATCTCCAGAGACTAATTGTAAGAAAGCCAGGAGAAGAAATAAGGAATGGATTCAGCTGCTTAATCAATAGAGCAGTGGCTGTCAGTGTACTGTTTTATTGTTTTTCCAATTTCAAAAAAGCTAATACACAGCTCCTGAAAACCCTAATTAGATGCTAGATTTCAAAGCTGGCTCTGTTATTTAACTTTATTAATTTTCAGAAGCTATTCATTGCTGTCTAAAATGGGATAAAGTCTATAAGCTCATTAAAGTAACACCTAGAAGGAAATGCATCTGCACAGAAATGGGAAATAGGTAGGTCCAGGCCAAGTTTGATTTATGATCTAACAATATATAAAAAATAACAATAATGAGCTAACAGCCAAAAATAAGACAGATGACCTAAGTTATCAACATTATAGATGAAGAAAGACCGAGATCATTCTTCTAACGTGTGAACTATAGGTTTTATTTAATTCAAGCTTCAATACTACAAATATTTTTGTTTTTTGTCCTATTTTGGCAATGTTAATGTAATCCACATTTTCAGAAAGAGTTACATTACTCTTCTACCCTATGTATCTTCCTGGATGGCTCAGCCATGTGCTTTGGTATTTTGTTTGCAACTCCCTAGTAGCTTTGTCAGCTGAACGTATGTCAACCCACCCAGTTCATCAAGCAGAGAACACATCTGTGCACGTTTGCACATTGCATCATAGAACTCAGTTTCCTGGCCATGCTGGGGCGAGCTCAAGGAACTCAATCACTGCCCTTTCTTGTAATAGCTGACTTGAAATCTTAACAAAATATAAAGGTTTGTTTCAAAAAAGAATACATTTTTAACAAGGTTACACAGATGCACTTAATGTAACAGTACCTTCTGGAAAAGTAGGTTACAGAATATATCAATGTTAATACAAAAACTAGCAAAAATACTGGCTTATTAATGATAATATCCATGATATTCAGGTAATAGTTAAAGTGTATGCTTAGAAAAATTTACATGCTTTCTAATTTTAGAAAGTTGAATGTTTATTAGATGTTATTAAAAAGTAGTTCAATTGATTTTTTTCAATGGAATGATTCTTAGTTTGATAAAAATGACAACGTAATTGGGTGCATTTATCGTTTTGTTGACACAGCTGTGA
>PVKN010038281.1:0-11090 GCA_004027915.1 Capromys pilorides
TAATCACGATAAACTTCATTCTTGTGGTAATCACAGTCAGTGTTAACACAAGATAATATGTGCCCAAACTGTATTTTTGGTTAAAAATTTTACTCTCATCCAATCAAGAGATATCATAGTCAGGCAGTAAGACAAAGTAAAAACATCAGTCATCATAGAAATCCATGACAGAAAACAAGACTCTAGTTGAGTAGAAAGTTTTTCCAAGTTGACCAAACATGTAGCATATGGATTCACCTAAAGTACTGCATAATGGTTTGGGGAAAATGATCCTAACTTTGCACACTTATCTGTGGCTTCTCTCCTCGCCACTAATACACTTGTATGCACTTGGAATACCAAGAAGTGAGTCGCACTACTGCAGTAGAGTCTGTAATATAGTGTCCAGCTTCAAGTTAGATCTCCAGGAATCTCCCTGTTCCGTGCATTTTAGGAAAGATGTTGATGAATCATCTGTGAAAACAGAGCCCTGTGAGTAACCTAAACATAACAGGCAATTTGGAAACGTAAAGATAAAAATCAAAAATCAAATACCTTTTGGAGAAGTGATTTCATCCTTTCCAGGAATTCTCGAAGTGGTTTTTCCTCATAAGAATTGCATGGATGGCATGTCTAGAGATCAATGAGAAAGTAACACCCTTGTAAAATTTTCTCCTGCTTAACACAATGCTCATTTAAAATTTATTTTCCCATAAAATACAGAAATTGCATTCCCTAAACAACATCTGTAAAAGTACGTAAAATTGTTCTGAACAATGGGAAAAATCTATTGTAATCTCACCCCAGAAATAACTGTAATGTTTATTATTATTATTATTATTATTATTATTGTTATTATTATTAATTTGGTTGTTACAGGTTCTCACTATGCGACTCAGACTCCTAACAATCCCACCGCTTTCAGCCCACCCAGGACTGGAAATACAGGTATGTGCCACCTCGCCCGGACTCTGGAAGGCTCAGCCCACCCCAGGGGCAGAGCTGGTGCTGCCTGCGGTTCTAGAGATTGAACCACATTCCGCGAGCTTGCCTAAGCTTGCCTAAGTAGGCGCTTTAGCCACTAAGCTGTCTCGTGGGACCCTGCAATGTCTTAATATGTATCCTTCCAATTTTTTTTATTTTATTTTCATTTATGTTACACTACTTAGTAATTTGCTTTGTTTGCTCTTAATGTATCACAAGAATTTCCTACATGTTAAGGAGCCTTTAAATATATGATGTACAATAATGGTTTTACATATCAAATGCAATTGCTACTATTTTTGGACATATGTTGCTTCACTCTTCTCCTTTGAATACAATACTGAAAAAAATTAGTTACACATCTATAAATAATTTTTCATACATATTTTAATTTGTTTTAAAAATTCATAGAATCAAAGTAATGAAATTAAGGGGATAAAATTTTATAAAGCACTGGCAATAAAAAGTTTTTACCCTTTCACCTGGAGCTTTTTTATTTGGGGGGTGTTTTTTTTCTTTCTTTTCTTTTTTTTTTTTTTAATTCTAAACTAGAAAACAAGATTTCCTTATTTACCTGGGTCAAGATTGCTAGGAATACTAAATAATTTTTCATGTGTGTTGCCTGGTTACACTCATTTATTCCTTCCTTTGCTTTTCAATTTTTTGGTTTATATTCTTTACCCTTATTCCTGCGGGGATATGAAACACTAGATCATTGCTTTCTATTCAGTGCTCAATACCAGTAGTGAGAGCATCTGGCCGGCAGATAACAGCAAAGCTCGGTCTCAGACTGTTCAGCTTTCTGGCAAGTTGCCTCTTGAGTAGTTCTCAAAGCTGATTAGCTGGATAATTCTGAGTTCAATCCCAACGTGACCATTTCATGCATCTTTGATTTAGGGTTTGAAAGCCATGCTCCTTTCTTTATTAAGAAAATTCTGAAAGGCTATTTTTCACATGATAACTGGGCCAAGCAATCAAAGAAAGAATAATTTTGATAATGTAATTAAGATTTCATTGAAATCACATATGGAGTTTCTGAGAAGAGAGAGAACTGATAAAACTTAGAGTAACTTTTTTTATGTGGTTTGCATGGTTTTGATTAATGTTTAAGATACTCATGTTCTTGAGCATTGTTCATGATTTGGTATAAGAGACATATGAGACTTCTCTGGCAAGGAATGGGTTGTACTTATTTAAATTCAGTACTGACTCTGCTATTGTCCAGAATAATAATATTCCTTAAGATAGAACTTTGAGATTTGTCTTTGTCTCTAGCAGGTCAAACCCAGGAGATAGTTCCTATTAATAAGAGTGTAAGTTATGTGTGACCAGTTATGTAATGAGAAGGAAATATTTCTCAATTTCTAAATCACAGTTGAGTTCTCTTCCTAATGATTTCCCTAACCTTGGGAAATAAACTAACATATTCCAGCTATTATCTGAAATTCTAATAACTTGCTTGCAGTTGAGTTTCAAGTACTAGAAAGAAGAGTTCCTATTTCTCAAAATGCACCATGTACAATAAGGTGTAACTGTCCAGAAAGGCCCTAGAGGCTCTGGCTAAAAGTGTGTGTGTGTGTGTGTGTGTGTGTGTGTGTGTGTGTGTGTGTGTATCTGTGTGTGTATGTGTGTCTGTATGTGTGTGTCTGTGTGTGTGCATGTGCGTGCACTGTTATAATAGCTACATTACACTGTAGTTAATACAAATAAAATATGTGACAAATGACAATCTTACTTGTCTGTGTTTCTTTCTTTTCTCTGTGTTTGAGAGAGGTAGTTTCCTCTTCAACTGTTTAATTAACAAGTTGATAATCTGTTTATTGCTTCCTGTGTTTGCTGACTTGAGTTGAGCTTGCTGAAAACATTCAAAAGCTGAGCGCTCACAGTGCTCCTGAAAGAGAAATAAGTGCATACCTGTTAGTAAAGTTATCCAAAGAGTTGAAATGACCTTCACAATTGCTGCCCATTTCTATTAGGTGTCTTGAATCACATTTATTTCAATAGAAGAGTGAGGGTTGCTTTCACCTCCACTTAATCTTTGGCCAAAAGAAATGGGCAAGCCAGTGACACAGCTCAGTGGCACAATGCCTGCCTGACAAGCGCATGATCCTAAGTTCAATTCCCGGTACCAACAAAAGAAGCAAAGAAACAAAGAAGAAAGAAAAAAGAAATAAGTGAATGTGCCTGCATGAAAAGTTCCCCTTGTTTTAGGGAAAAGAAACATTTGTTTTCTCACTTCAGAGATGAGGGAAGGGAGTGTTCATTTTCAGAGTTCTTCACTCCCAGTCCTCTATGGAGAACCATTTGATGTCTGAGATCTTTGTGTTTTGTAAGGGAGAGTTGGTTTGGTTCAAGAACAGAGTCACTTGGGATAGTACTTGCCTGGCAAGTGTAAGGTACTGAGTTTGATTCCTGGTGCCCTCTCCTCAAAAAAGAACACACTCAGTTGATCTGCTCATCTGTTGATGGGCATCTAGGCTATTTCCATAGTTTAGCTATTGGGAATTGCACCACGACAAATATGGCTTTGCAAGAATCACCATAGTGTCAGGAATTCCACTTTCCAGGGAAAATATTTATGAGTAGTAATACTGGATCCAGTGGAATTTCTATTTTTTCTTCTTTGGGGAGTATAATTTAACAATGAAGAAGGACAAATTCAAGTGAGAATATGAATAAATCTTGACTCCATAATGTTAAATGAAATAAATCAGATGCAGGTTAAATATTACATGGATTACCTTATTTAAGAAATCATATATATATATATATATATATATATATATGATATATGATATATATCATATATATATATGATATATATATGTTAAAGAGTAAAATAATGGAGAGGTCATAAGGAATAGAGAGATAAAGTGAAATGGGCAAAGTCATCAGAAGAAAAGGGGAGACAGGAAGATGGAGAGGAAATTGGATAAAAAATTTATATATATATATATATATATCTCAGTCGACTAAGCACCTGTTTTGGCAAGCACAGGGACCAGGGTTTGATCCCTGGTTGGTCATGTCATGCCGGCCCCACGCCCAGGGCACACTGAGTCAGGAGACCAGGCATGGTGGTGCACACTTGAAATCCCAGCATTGAGAAGGCTGAAAACAGATGGATCACTATGAGTCCAAACTGCATAGTTGGACCCTGTACCAAATACATAAATAGAAAAGAATGGTATATGTTCATAAACATATACCAGCAAAACAAAAACTTTTTTTTTTTGTCTTTTTGAGACAGGGTCTCACTATGCAGTTGAGGCTGACCTTGACCTCACTTTTGGAGCCCAGGCTGGCCTCAAACTCACACTGATCCTCCTGCTTCAGCCTCCTAAGTGCTGGGATTACAGGCGTTCGCCACCACACCCGGCAACAAAAACTTTTAAAAGAGTGCAGTTGCTGAACTATAAGACCATTATAGTTACACTGTAAATGGTAATAGCTTTAGGTAGATTATGCTCTGGCTAAGAATCTTTTTACTTTGCAGTTTCTGTCTGTATGTACATAGGAGTATCTATGCTTGGTGCACTTTAAGCAGCATGGTATTCTATATAGCACAAAAGAGATAAGGGAGTTATAGCCCCTCATTGGGGAAAGGAAGCGGGCACCTGACTCTGATGGTATACTCGAAGATTCTATGCATTTACCATAGACCATGTAAAATTATATTCATATGTTCTGCATGAAAAAAGCAGGTAGGATTCTGCATGAATCAAGCTGTCAAGGAATAGACTTTGAGACTTGCCTGACCAGTGGGAGGGAAGACCCTTCCCTAGAAAGTAAGAATAGTGTGTCAGAGAAAGGAGAAGTCTAAATGACCAGTGACCAGTAAGTTAGCCAAAATCTTAGCAGCTAAGCTGAGGAGGTGGAATTTATTGGAAAAGCACAATAAATCTACTTATTAAAGACTACTTATTGAAAGACATTTTGATGCTGATCTAAGAGTTTGTATCTGGGTTACTTATACTTGCTATGTTTTTTCCTTTCAGTTAATGTGCGTGTGATACTATTCCTCCCTGGAGCTGCTATGTTTATTTCACTAATGTGCATGGAAGACACTGCCTTATGGCCTGAAACCTCAGTCCTTCCCAGTCCTTGCAACAGCAGTCATACACATAACACTGTTACCCAAATCTTCTCATAGCAATCAGCTGAAAATAGCATCTCGATTGTTTTACATTTTCCAACCCATATGCTTACCCAATATGAATGCTGATTAGTAACACATCTTTAAGACCCAAACCCATCAGGTTTGCTTTGTATATATAGCCACAAGCTAAGAACCAGTGTATCTGGTTTTCTTTCTGTCAGGGCAACTTGCCTTTCATAAGGGCAAGGTGCTGTCCTTTCCATGTTTGCCAAAATGCTTATTTAATAGAAACTATTTATAAATGTTAATTTTAGCGTTTTTTTTTCCTTGAAAACCACATGTTCATGTTTGTTGAAGTTTTTTTCTTTTCTCTTCTTTTTCACCACAACCGGCTTAACTTACTGGAAAAAAATAATATTCATATTTAAAGAGGTAAATTTTCCAGCTGAAACTGAAAACACTAACTGCTTCATCCGTGATGATCTGAGAAACCAGCATTTCTCACAGAGGCCCATTATGCTGAGTTAACATTTTCATTTGTGTGTTGAAAGAAAATTAGGTTCCAAAGAAGCAGAGGAGTCACATGGAACGAACTCCTGTGAGGCAAGATTGCCAGCAATGGTCAAGACCAGTAGCCAAAGCTTTTACTACAGAGAAGGCCTTTCCAAGAGCCTCTACGACAAGAAGAGGAAGTTAGCTTCTGGTGCTGCCCTTCCACATTCACATTAATAAAAGGGTGTTTGCTTTAGCCCTGCAAGCTGCAGAGACACCCCTACCAGTATGTGGCCCAGAACGGTTGACTGTGGGGTTTGAGCTTCGATGCACATCAAAGGCAGGCTCAGAGAGGAAAAGCAATGGAGAAGCTATCCCTGTTAACTTCCTGAAGGACATGTGGAGAACAGTGGAGAGATTCCCCCTGATTCCAGCAGCCTCAGAAATCAGCACTCAGAAGTTTACAGGTCGCCTAAATCCCTCTGTGCACCAAGAGCATGACTCACTGTCCACCTTCACTCTGCCTTGGTGACAGCAAACTTGGTATATTGGACTAGATTTATCTTTTTGCTGTCAGATCTGTGTTATGCACTTTAGAACATCTAGCAGCATCCCTGTCCCACTACCAGTGGATATGGTAGCACCCTCACCTCCATCCCCAACAATGCCAGCCAAAAATTTCTCCAGGCCATGTTCTTTGGTGTGCAAACTCACCATCACTTGAGAGTCATTGATTATAGGGTTAGAATAAAAAGGAGGAGAGATGAAGGGGGTGGGGAAGAAGGGGAGAGAAGAGAGGAAAAAGAGGTGAGGGAAGAGAGAAAGAAGGAGAGAGAGGAAGGGAGAGACAGAGAGACAGAGATAGAAACAGAGACAGAGACAAAGAGACCAGTTAGAAATCTTAGATAATCACTATATAAATACACCATTTAAATGGTTTTATGTTAAGTAACTTTTAAAGTCTGTTACAATCCTGTTTTGATGCTTGCTCTAAAAATCTTGCTATAATACTAATGGAGCCTTGATTGTTTTCTTCCCAAGTCTGCCTGCCTATGCACCTAAAGATCTTAGGTATAGGACTACTCACTTGTGCCATACACAGTATTGCTTGATCAGTTACTAAGCAGATACAGTATCTCTGAGACAAAACCCTCTCGTGATGATGTAAGATAAAAATGTCCTCCAGTGAGAGATTGACAGAGATGGAAGTATGGGGTTTGGAAAAGAAGGCTGGATGAACATGATCTATTCACAATGTGTGCAACTGTAGAAATATTGCAGTGGCTCTCATTAATTTGTATGATTAACATCTTGGTAATAATAATAAATATTAAAAGTTGCTACTGAAACATTTAAACTTAAAAAAACTTTTCATTAATAAAGCACATGAAAGAAGTACTGTACCTATGGGTCCACATTAAATTAGAAGATGGATATTTTCTATTTCTTATTTTGTAAGTTGTAGTCTGCAGATAGGAAACTCTGGAAAGAACTCTTAAGTACTGCAGATAAAGTTGGCTCATTAGATGCTAGAAAATGTGTGTTTTGACGAATGCACAAATTAAGAAATATTCTCACTTATTGCAAAAGGCTTTCCAATAAGTTGAATGTGCTACTTTCATTTTAGACGTTGCTTATTAGAAAAGAATCTAGTAAATATGAGAGTGGTTAGGTTTAGAGCTAGAGAGTGAATTTTAGAAAAAGCAATAGTTGTGACTCACTCACTTTCTAAACTTTACACAGTCATTTACCATAATTGTTTTCTTTGCACTGTATCTTTGTAACTCTCCCCCTTTATAGTGTCCTAATTACTGGTAACACTTTCAAAGTTATCCTAATTTATGCAATGAAAGGTCTATGACAATGAAAACATTTCCCAAAATGCATTTATCCTCTCAGGGTTCAAATCAGAAGACCAGCCTGAAGCTACCGGGGCAAAAGATCAGCAGACACCTCTCTTGAACCACATGGCAGAACTGTTTTCCCTGGAACTTGAGTTTAAATGGCTCCAGACATGGAACAAGTTCTTGAAAGCGATCCTTGCAAAAGACCTTACCGAAGGCCGAAGACAAGACTTACTGAGGCCAAGGTATATGAGAATTATACTCTAAAAGAGGGCTTTGATTTCTATTTCAAATCATTTCTCCACACTATCTCTTGTTTAGCTCTGTTTCTGATGGCATGTATCTATATTTCTTAAATAAGATTGCAAAGAAGGCTCAAGAGCTTTCCTACCCAACGGCTCTTAAAATATAGCTAGCTTTTCATTGCATCCAGACTAATCACAGTGTAGATTTCTGTTGTTTTGCTATTCTGTCTTAACAGTGCTACTTCAGAGATATCTTAAAGATACTTGAAGGTAAGCATATGTTTTATAAGGAATATAAGGTAGCATTTGATGGGTTAGTTTTCTGGTAAATCTATGAACATTTCATCAAAATAGAAATTCATCAAATAATTTTACTAATTATTAAACCTCCAGATTTATCAAAATTAAGTACAGTATATCCTTAAATAACCATCCTAATGTCTTTCTTAGTGGATTTAAAAATACAATGATACCCTTTCAGAAATCAGTTGAGGAGGTCTTACCTTTACATCTTCTGGAGCTGGTAAAAATGCAGGATCCTAGAGAAGAAAATTGGTTCTGAGTTATTCTTTTCTAAGTCAAAAGTCTCCTATGTTAATTAAAAACTGCTACTTAAGTCTTGTTGTAACAAGTATGATCTTACCAAGTCATTCACATAATTTTTCAGTTGATCAACAATATCTACAAGTTGACTCATTCTAACCATGAAGCGATCTTTTCCTGGGGAGCTTGATTTGTGGGCCACTGCCCCCAAGAAGATGACCATTAGACAGAGAATTGTCCTTTCCATGCTGCCAGGACTGGGTCTCACAAGTACCAAGGGGAGAACCAGACCTTGGTCTCCTTTGCAGTGCAGTTTGACAGTGAGCAGGTTGTCAGCAAAGCTACCTATTTATTCATCCTTCAAGGAGAGGCAAAGCCCTCCCATTGCAGCCTGGAAATCTTTGTAGAATGGATGAATGTGAGTAACTCTTTTTTCTTTTCCACTGGCTAGGTGTACGTGTGCGTGTGCTAATGTGTGGGGGCAGGGATGGATGGAGTCAACGAAATGTGCCCAATCTGCAGCTTAAACAGGAAAAAGAGAGAAATGGGTGAATTCCAATTTTCAGCATGAATCAAGAAGTGTGTGTGTGTGTGTGTGTGTGTGTGTGTGTGTGTGTGTGGTAAACAGCAGATACTATGAGACCCTAAAAGGTAAACACAAACACTTTGATCTCCTCTTCTCCGCATCCCCTGGAATCTTACCTGTTCTCCCTAACAGTCAGAAGAGCACTTCTCTAATGAGTAAAGAGGCCACAGATGCCTTTTTGCAGGACTTTTTCTTAGAGTAATGACTATGTCTTTTGACTGAAGTCACCCTATATCTCATCATGAATGTAGGAGAGGTTATCTTTTAGGAAATTTTAAGTAGATAGGATATTTTCCTAACTAGCACGAGTATTTTAGACATTTTATGAGGCTTCAAGAATTTAAAATAAGATTCGTTTTTAAGTCTTTACGAGAGCATCTTTAAATGGCATTAATGTTGGCTTACAGCATTTCATTTAAAAATCTGATCTATAAATATTATAAATGATTTTAGTGAAGTCTATAAAAATGTACCCTCCACAGATCTTACTGTATCTTCTTTAAAATAATCACATAAAATTACCTAATAGCTACCTTTTCTTTATAATGCATCAGTGAAAATTAATGAAAAGTGCTAATACTCATTTATTTCCAAATCCAAAAAAATGTTGCAAACAGCAAAATCAAAAGTATCCACAAATGGTTTTTTTCTCTTAAAGTAGCACCACTCATTTCTGCTAGATATTTTTTCCTCTGAGTATGAGCAGCGTGTTTCTAACTGCATCTATCATAGATAGAAGTTAAATGTCTCAACGGCTAGAAATGATTTTACCATTTTCCTCTTTTCTGATTCTCTTGTTCCTGAGGCTCTTTGTCTGTTTGAGGAAATTGCTTCGAATAGTCTAGCCCAAAACAAGTTTGTACATAGTTAGGTCTTACAAAAGAGAAAAATCTGTTATAATAGTCAAGCTAAATTGGAGTTTGGACTTGATTTGCTCTGCAAGCCAACTGTGGTCTTTTTATCATACAATATCTACTCAAGAATACACAGTTTTGCCGGATGCAGTGGCACATGCTTAGAATCCCAACTACTTAAAAGCCTAAACCAGGAGGGTTGTGAGTTCAAGGTCAGCCTGGGCAAGTTAGCAAGACCTTGTCTTAAAAGCTAATAATAATAATAATAATTAAAAGAACTGGGGATATG
Organism: Capromys pilorides; assembly: GCA_004027915.1. Lineage (NCBI taxonomy): Eukaryota > Metazoa > Chordata > Mammalia > Rodentia > Capromyidae > Capromys > Capromys pilorides. Next base: position 9,916 of record PVKN010038281.1, read on the forward strand.
GTTCAGTAATAGAATACTTGACCAGCAAGTGTAAGGTCCTGGTTCAGTAACTTTACCCACCAAATTAAAAGGAAAAAAAAAAAAAAAAAAGAATATACAGGTTGGCCTTACACTGTAGGTGAAAATTCTTGTAATATGGTCTAGAAGCCCTCACTGTAGTCACTGTATTGTGTATGGATGGGCTCTTCACAAACTTCTTGCTGGGCATGGACTGAGGATCACCACCTGGGCTAAGGATCACCACCTGGGCTCTCAGCCTTGCCTACAGGGTCCTGGCACATGCTTTCCTCATCTACATCTGTAGATACTCATCTCCTTAAAGACACTAACCACAGGGCTTAAGGGCTAACTTTCTAAAGCGAGGAGCTTGAGTTCAGATGCAGACTTTCAACAGCAGCGTATGTGATGCTCAGAATGCTGTATAAAAGGGAACACGGAATGTAATGTTAGAGCTGTAATGAGGCTTAAGTGAAGCAAAGGCTAAGGACAGCACAGTCTAAAATCCCAGGAGGTCTGCAGGCTGGTTATGGATGAGTGGAGAGGACAACTCACAGACTCTTGGGAGGAAGGGTATGGGCAGGTCAGCACTCAGCCAGAACATGTGAGCATAGCTACCATGTTTGTCAGACAGGTGACAGTCACTGCCCAGTTAGAACCAGTTGTGCTGGACCCTGAGTTTTTCCCTGACATAAGACACCTCTATCCCTGCCTGAGACCTCCTAGCAACCCCTTAATCTATCAGTCAGCACACCCAAGGTCTCCTGGTTTCTAAAACCCTGCAGAGAGTATAATTCCTACCCCAAGGGGCATATCAGTTGTTAGACAATCTCACCCCTGGTGTGTGAGATTGAATAGTGCCCCCCAAACACACACTGTCCTAATTCCTGGAACCTATGAGTTGTCACTTTCCATGATAAAAGGGACCTTGCATAATGTGATTAAATTGAGACTATTAACACAGGGAAGAGGATCCTATGTTCAGATGAGCCCAATGTCATCGCTGGATTCATCAAAGGTAGCAAGAAAGTCAAAGTGTAAGAATGAGATGTGATGATGGAGACAGGGGCGTAACAGGAGGGGCCAAGTCAAGGAGTGCGGGTGAAGGAAGGAAGAAAGTCAAGGCTTCTCCCCTGGAGCTTCCAGAGGCATGCTCCCTCTCCCCCCCCCCCCCCCAA
>PVKN010038282.1:0-11092 GCA_004027915.1 Capromys pilorides
ATAAGTTGAAGGACACTATTATTACTTATGCTGAAGCAGGATGTTTTCTTTGTGTTGATAATAAGGAGAGTGTTAAAGTACAGGGCATTTCTGATTAGGAAAAACAAAACAAAACAAAACAAAAAGCGTAGGAAGCGGAGAAAGTTGGTCACCAGTGCTTTTGGGACAACCCCTCTCTATCAGCAAGCACCGTGGCTGTGCACGCTGACAGACTGCGGCAGACAGCTGCTCATCACTGGGGAGGCAGGGGCCTGCTCAACCCCTGCTGACACCCCAACATCCTGGTCTTCTAAGACGTAAGACAAGATGTAAGCTGTAAGATGTGAGCTTTTCTCACAAAGCTGAGGAAAGTAGAGCCCAGCTGATGGATGCCAGAGGCTGAGGAAGAGGATGATGTTGCCGATTCATTAACAAGCCCATGTGGCCATGTCCTAGCAAGAAAATATTCCAAGGTCACTTGGTGGCTGTGCGTGTGCGTGTGTGTGTGTGTGTGTGTGTGTGTGTGTGCGTGCGCATTATAAAGCACACCCCAGAAATACTAGCTCGGCTTTACCAGAGCAGGTATGGGAATTTTTGAGCTTGTGGTGGTCCCAGCAGAACTGAGCTGGCTGTTCTTTCCCTTGGGGACACCAAAGAGACCCCTCTGCACTTGGGAGCACCTCCTGCCTGGGTCGGAACCGTGGCACCGCCTGCTAGATGGAGTCCTTGTGCCAAAGGGGAAAACAGTTCTTGCATGTTGTCAGGGCCTCCTTTTTTAAATAGATTTTTTGACATCTGAACCCGGCTATTGTCTGAGGAGCTGGGTGCAGCGCACAGCGTGCCGGGCCCAGGGCTGCTCTTTTGGGCATTTCTGCCAGAAGCGGCTGCGCGGGCCTCTTTTCCTGGATGCTGCCGAGGCCACCCCCTGCTAGGCCACCTCCAAGTCCTAACCCACCGGGTGCCCTGGGGCCCTGAAGCCTCCAGGGTGTTTCCAGAAAGCATTTCTATTGTTCACTTTGAGCACAGTATCCTTTCCTATCTGGTGCTTCACAAATACCTCGAGGGGCAGCAATACCTTTTGAGCCACGTTCTCCAGCTCCTTACAGTTCCAGCTAGGCTGCATGGGTCCCATTAAAAAGTTCTGTGTACGGTGCTGTTTTGACCACCCCGCCTTCTCCCCAGAATTTCTGTAGGGAACTTGATTAACACAAGCCGGAGGAAAGGAATCCCAGCCCAGTGTGGAACTTGATAGACGTTAGATGTTGGTTCAGTGGTAGAGCAAGGTGCAAAAGACCCAGCAGCAGAGCATATCTTGTCTGGCTCCCGTGGGGTGGGCAGCAGCCCTTTTATTTTTAATTCACATCACAAAACCACCTAGTAAAACTTCGCTTGGAAACACATGGGACCCGCAAGTCCCCTAAATTCGAAAATACTACAGCTTTACTGGAGGGCTCCAGCCAGCAGTCCTGCCAGGCTAGAACGGAGGACCAGAACTTTCTCCAGGGCTGGCTGTGGGAAGGCCGCGCGTCCTTGCGCCCCACACTCACCAGTGCGTGATTTGTGGGCGCCACGCGACTCCCCCCCACCCCCCAGTGGGGTAGGGTGAGGGGCTCCGGGCTCAGCTCGGCCTCCCGAGGGGTGCTTTCGCGGTTGTGTTTTACTTAGCTGCAGCGTATACAGTGGAATTAAAAGGACCCCTCAGTCCCCTTTCTTCCTGAGCACTGCCCAGGAAGGTCTGACAAAATGCTCCCTGACCAGGGCTGCAGCAGAAGTCGAATTAGCATTGCTTTTCCGGGGCAAAGAAAAAGGGAAAGGTAAAAAAGGTAGAGTGAGAAAGAGGCAAAGGAAAAGGGGAGAGGAGGTGGAAAGCGCAAGGCGACAGGAGGAGGCTGGAGGCCAGGAACAGAGAAGCAGATGGGGTGCGGAAAGGCGAGATAAATGCCAGGCACCCGGACAGGTCACCATCCGCGGAGCTGGGGCCGCAGCCCAGGAGCAGGCGGGTGCCAACTGCATCCATTCTCGGGCCTCTTTCCCATCCCGCCAGAGGAGCGCAGGCTAGGAGCTCGGCTCCCGCCCGCCGCTCGCCTTTGTCGCCGGCTTGGTGCGCGGCCGCGGGCTCCCGCGGCGGGCTTTGTTCCGGAGGAGTAGGCCAGGACCCCTCGCGCCGCCGCGTCCCCGCCCTCCCCGCGCGGAGGACGGTGGGGGTGGGGACTGCGCGACGGGGCGCGGGACCCGAGGAGCGTCCGCGCGCGTCTCGGAGCCGGGAACTCGCTCCTTCGCTCCTCTTCGTAATTGAGCTGTTGTCCCCTCCGCGAGGGGATGGGGCTGAGCAGGAGGCGGAGGGCGAGGGGCGCGCGCGTCCTCAGCCTGCAGCCCCGGCTCGCCGCGGCTCCCGGGGCTCGGTCCGTGGCTTTGTGTTGTCGCGTGCGCGCGTGCCGGGCTGAATGGACTCACGCACTTAGGGACGGAGCGAACAGTCGGATTGGGTCCCAGGTCCTAGGCTTCCGGCCGAGGTTTTCGCAGCTGCAGGTCGGTGTGCTGCTTAAGCCCCAACGACCTGCTCTGGAGGTGCATCGAGGCCGCGGGTGGGCGCTGTGGACACACCCTGGGGCCAGGGGCAGAGCGTGGAGCTCTGCTGTGGAGGCCTGTGGCAGGGGACAAAGAGGCAGACACTAGGAGCCAGCCTAGGGCAGGCGCGCACATGCGCCCACGCTCGTCCCCGACCGCGGAGTCCCAGGCTTTGCTCCTTGAAAGTTAGCCCGACCCGGCCCTGCTCTCGCTTTCGCGCCTGGCTAGTGGCGCGTGAGTGTGTGTCACCCTGTCCCCGGCCACCCCCAAAGGTGTGGGCAGATTGCAAGAGTTGCTGGTCTGTTATTGTTTGTCAAACAGGCACTTTCTCTGGGGAGAAGGTCGGGGGGCATGTGGCGGATCCCGGGCCGGGATTACATTAATCAAAGCATTATTTCCCCAGAGAAACTGAGCACAAATGAGAGTAAATCCTAATAAAATTGGATCGCGGAGAAATGGAACGTGTTAAGTAATCTGTGCTGCTCGATCAAAATCTCACGTTTGTAAGATGTGGGTCTTTAAAAACCTTCACCCCCGGCCATGGCTTGGGGGCTGGGTCGGGGTCAGGCCAGGCAGCGTTGCCACCTGAAGCTCAGCTGAACTTGTGCAGAGAGCAGAGGACGTGGCCGCCAAGGGTCCTGGGCTCAGCCGCATCGAGTCTATGCAGCGGGCTTGGGCCCTGTGGGGCACCTGAGCTATCCTAGGCGACCGAGACCCCACTGTTGTCCCTGAGGTCTTGAACTTTGTTCTAGGAAAGCGGCTGCCGCGTGGGCGACACCGTGGGTGCGTGCACAGAGGCGGGCACGGCCCACCCGGAAGCAGCACGCGCAGAGGGTGTGCGGGTCCCAGACCTCGCCCCGGGTACCTGGTCGCCTGCCGGGCCCACTCGGTGCGCGGGCGTCCCCTAGGCGGGGAAAGCGTGTGCGCCTGGATGACCGGCGGCGGCGCCTAGGGCACAGCTCGCCGCTGGACTTGTGGTGCTTTCCGGGCCATCTTAGAGAGCGGGCGAGGAATTCATCCTCCTCTGTCCCTCAAGTGGCAGGAAACTTTGCAGCGCCTCTCGCGGCTCCGCGAAGAGACAAAAACGCTCCCACACCCCCAGCGAGGACGGAGTCAAGGAGTCCCGCAGCCAGGAGGCGATGGCCCTGTCACTCCAGAACTCTCCCGGCGCTGAGGTGGGGAGCAGACTGCGGCGCCACGCGGCCCCGCCGCGGTGACAAGCGGGACGGCACTGTCCGACCTTGCGGGAGGCGCGCGGGGGACTCGCGGGCCCGATTCTCCGCGCCTCCTCCGGGCCGAGCTCCCAGCGGGCGCGCGCGCTCCGTGCCGCATCCCATGCGGGTTCCTGGAGGCGGGGGCCGGGCCCGGCCGGGCGGGAGAAGGCTTCTCCCTGCCCCGCGGTCCCCCATCGCGGGCTCCGGGCATGGCGGTGCGCGCCGGGCAGCCTCGCCAGCGTCGCCGGCCGCGCGCCTCGTTCCCGGCCCGCGCGCCCCAGAGCCCGGAGGCCGAGCTGTCACCCGCGGGGGCAGCTCCGGGAGGGGCCGGTTCCCTCCCGCGCCAGGGCCAGGACCAGCCGCTTCCTCTCGGTCCGCCGCTAGCGAGGGATCGGAGCCGTGCGCGTGTGCGTGCGCGCGGGCGTTTGCGCGTGCGCGTGAGCGCGTGCGCGCGCGCAGGGCAGGGCAGGGCAGGGCAGGAGGCGCTCGGGAGGCGGCGGCGCCAGCCTGCGGTTTCCAGCCCTGAAGTCTGAAGCCTCGGACCCAGAGCCCGTTACTTGTCCCCCCGGGGTCTCCGCTCGGGACATCCCCCTCTTCCTCGCCCAAGTCTCCCCATCTGATTCTCCAACACAGCCCCCTCGGGGTCGGGACGGTGCGTGGACACCTGCCCCACGCGAGCCAGGGCGGCCTGCGTCTTCGGGGGACACCGGGAAGCCGGTGGTGGCGACTCATGCCTGGCCTTGGCCTTGGGACCTGCTCCCTGATGGGTTTATTCTGGGGGGCACGGAGGAGGCCTTTGACCAGCGTTTGTCTTTTGCTCCCTTTCAGCTCACTGGCCCCTATCCAGTGAAGGGCAATCGGGGCGGCAGGGCGGGGGCACCCACGCCTTCTGAGGTCTGAAATGGTGAGCTCCCTGCCTTAGGCCTGTGATCCTCCGAATTTCGTACAGCGCAGGGGCTGCCCAGTCACCTCTCCAGAGGAAAGAGAAAAGCAGAGCAGCAGAAGGAAACTCAGGCCAGAACGCATTCCTCCCCTTGGAAACATTAACCAGGGGCTCCCTCCCTCTGCGCTCTGCCAGGGGCGGCTCTCGAGGGGAAACAGGACAGAGAAAGCCAAAGGAAGGTGGAACGTTTGTGTCCTTCCTTAGACTGTGACCCAGTTGCCAGTGTCTTTTCGTGAGCCTGAGGTTCAGAGACTGCTTACAAGCAGCTTCCTGGTTGTTGGGGTGGCCCTTTGTGCCTAGGCTGCCACCTGAGGGGTTCCCAGGAATTCGGAAGCCCCTTCCTCTGTATCTGTCTCTTCATTCATTAATACTAGGTGGTCTTACTGCCCGCCCTGACTGAATGAGTCTTCCTAAGTCCTCCTGTTCCAAATAGGTGCTGGCGACGTGGACTCACTACCCACCCCCCCAAGCCAGGACCCTGGTCCACTTTCCACCACTACTTTTCAGAAGATAATTTAGAACAGCTAAATTTTAACAAGATGTGTTAATGGTAAAATGTTAGTGTTTCAGTAGATGAACCTTTGTTTTTAGAACCAAAGTTTAGCTTTTCTTAGAATTATTTATCAGGCCCAGAGCTGAAGGACTTCGGAAGAGGAGGCGGAGGCCTTGCCCGAGTTTATTTAAAGCATATGTTAAAGAAATAGTTCAAAATCTGCCTTTTGGGAAACGACAGATAATCGTGTCTGTCACCACGCACCTTTTAGCCTGCAAAGCCGATAAACCAAGTAGGAACTAATTATTTCCTTAGAAAACTGTACCCAGTGAACAGTTCACTAAAACGTTGCCTGCAAGACTTTGATGCTCCTCCTCCTCCTCCTTAAGTACAGTACAGTTTGGTAATATACAGCACATATTTACGCACGATGTAAATATACATATGCACAAGCGTAGATGTTTACGTACATAACGTAACAAAACATATACATACCCCAACTGAATACATTTGCAGGGAACATGCCCATGTGGAAGGCAGCGAACTCTGGCGATTAACAATACATTTTTATAACAGAGAATCTGAAAGTAAGAGGAAGTGAGTCAGTCTTCATGCTGGGAAAAAATTTTGGAATTTCTTTTGAAATGTGAACTGTGCTTCTTGTAGGTGGCAACCCAGAAAGTAAAAGATAGCCCCATATTACTATTTTAGACACATTGCATTCGAAAGGGCTGCGACTTTAAATTACGTGTTTTATTAAAAAAAAAAAGCGTGCTTTAAAATGCACATTTAACATGTAAACATTCAACCTAAAGTCAGGCAGAATTTTTTTTTTTAACTTTTTCATATACTAAATACTGTTGTCTTAGGAAATTCTGAATACATTGAAAGGGAGCAGTTTTATTTGCTACTCTAGTGTAAAGAACATGTTTGTAGCTGCTTTTATGGGCCTGTGTACACATTAAAAGATACACAGCAGTCTAGAGATAATTCAAAATATACAAGCCAATCTGAAGCACATATTTACCCTGGAGATGACTTGTAGGAACGTGGGTTGACACATCGCTCACTTGCTGCTTTCATATAGTATTCTGAATCCATAAATGTTCAGAAGATTTTTTGGTTAAAATAAAGATCATTAAAATAAACATATTGGCATTTGCTGGCGAGAGTCCAGGGCCCACCTGTGCGGATGCAAATGGACAGAACGCTATTCCTCAATTTTACCTTTGAGAAACCGGCTGAGCTCACTGGTACCCAAATCAATATGACAGTGCTGAGGTTTTCTTAAAGTGGTGGTAAAAGGAAACTCTCTTACTGTAATGACTTACTTTTCCTGATACTATCAAATATCGTTTTATTTTTCTCATGTTTCTATACAAGTCTATATCTTTGCTGAAAAACAGACCTGATGTTCCTGATGATGTTTGTTGTCCTGTGAAAGTTATTGTTATTTAATTTCAGAGGAGAGAATTTTAGAAAATGATGGCTCTCTGGTGTTTCTGAATGCTTGTAAAAACAGTCGGGTTAGCCCAAGTACATTTGAGGCCTATCACTTAAGCACCTAAAAGATTTGAAGTTAAAATAACGGAGGTGGCACAAGAGAAAATTTAAAAAAGGAAAAAAGAGAGAAAAAAACTATTATTTGGAGAGCAACAGCATTATTTTTCTCTGGCTGGGGGTTTGAGATCAACTGCAGAAATGTTGGTCTTTTATTTCAGCAAGTTTCCCGTCTGATGGTGTGGTGTGATACGAGGCGACATGGGCTAGGCAATGACTAGAAATTGCTCAATGTTCATTCAAAAATGTGGTTGAAATCATTCACTATCGAATTATAAAATAATCTTTTCTGTCAATTTAATTAATGGAAGGGGTAAAGGACTATTTTAGCTGGCTCAAATTACATATGCACAAAGATTTGTAAGAATAAATACTTTGGCATTCTGTGGCCTAAAAGCAGACAGAGCTATAACATAGCAAATAAACCTCCCCAGAATGTAGGCATCCAAGATTCAATTTCATTAAAAAATTTGGCAGTTAAAGAAAAGAAGGAAAAATGCTTATTAAATCAGAGTAACTATAAAATGTTGACAGATCTCACGTTTCACATCCAACGGGGCCCTCACAAAGCTGCTCTGATATCGCTGGAGTACAAGTTACTGTGTCAGTTTTTCCTAGTGAGTTATCTTTTGAGCATCCTCTGACTGAAGCCACAGCTCCATAAGCCGATGCTTCTCCCCCAGTCTCTCTGTTTTTCCTTCCTTCTTTCTTTTTGCCTGCTTTTCTTTCGTTCCTTCCCCTATCCCACCTCAAGTCTGTATTGGACGGGACACCACCCGGAAAGCTCCGAGAGACCTTAGGGAACCTGAGGCTATGCTCAGGCCCCTGGCTCTCAGGAACACACACTCAGTATCCTGAGATCTCTCAGATATTTGTTTTCTTTCCTCTCCTAAGTACCAGCATCTTTTAAAGAGAAAACGAGGCAATGCCTAATGAATGCAAAATAAATTGGAGAATTATTTGTACAATTCAGCCTACTTCTTTCTAGCTGGGAAGAAAAAAACAATGATGAAATCTGAGCAATTTTGATTGTCTACCATGATTCCATTCACAAGGCATGGATGGCTTCGCTAGGGCACTGCTGGGCCCTCCTCCCGCCAGGGCTATCGGGTGTAGGTGTACACTCGTGCGGCGGCCTCCAGGGCGGTTCTGACCTGGGCCAGGATGTATCCCCCAGACTCCAGTCGAGGCACTTGGAGGCCCAACCTGCCAGGGTGGGCTAAGCACACTGACGGAACTTATTAGAAAGTCGTTCCCTTTTCTACATTGTCCCGTGAGGAGAGGCCCATGCACATTGTGTAAAATCTGTCAAATTAATATTAAACAGTCCAACTGGGATCATGAAAGTTATTTACATTTTGCAATGAATAAAAATGTTAGCATTTTTACATTTAGCGCATTAGGGTTTTCGTCTCCTCATAGAATCCAATTTGGAAACATTTGCTCCAGCACGGTTGCAGGATTTTAGGGAGGACGGTTTCCTTTGTGTAATCAGGCGCTGGGATGGTGCAATCAGCTTTCTAGAGGAACAACGTGACAGCACAGGGACAGTGCTTAGGTGAAGGAGGCCCACGGACTGGCGGAAAGTAGGCTTTGGCAGAGTAGGGTGAGATGGAAAGTGATTCAGGTTTAGTTTGCAGGGTATCAGTAAATATTAATTATAGGTGTTTTTAGAAAAGCTATCTAGTTGCAAATATTATTTTTTATAAAACACCTAGACATTGTGTTAATAAACTTTGCTTCCTTTCTCAAAGATTTCTGGAAGATTATGTCCCTTTGTGTTGCCATCTAATTAAATAAACTGAATACTTTTCACTGACGCATACAGCGTGAATCTCCAAGAATCGATAAAATTGTGCTGGAGAAGAAGAGAATGTTGCTGATTTCATTTGTGCTCTAATTTTGGGAGGAAGTGGCTAGGTGAAAGTACGGACCAGGCATGCTTCATATTTATTCATAAAGCTGCTTTATTACACTAACAGAAATGTTTTAACCTTGAAAAGTCGGATCATTTTCTAAAATTTGCAGTGATTCCCATGTAGCTATATGTGAAACTGGAGAAATCCTTTTGTAATGTTTGTTTGTGCAAACATTTGTTTGCATAGAACTGAGGCATACAGACAGAGCGCGGGGGATAGAGGAAGGGCCGAGGAACAGCCGGGTGTTTAGACCTCGCCCTGCGCTGTGGGTGCTCTTCAGCAGCCTATGCTGTTTTTCTTTGAAACTTCCAAAACTTACCCAGTGTGAAATTGTGATAGAATCACTAATTATGCCTTACTCCAGAACCTTTGCAACCAAGTGATGCCTTCCACGGGCGATTTAAGGCAAAACAAAAATAATACACTTCTTCTCAGGAATTTCTCCTGGCCTATTTATGGGCTTTTCTTTTTTAAAATACCCTACCTAGCGCTCTATTTATTTTGCTGTCTTTCTGCTCTCACTTTGGAGGTGGGACCTGCTTCTCCTCGGTGGTGTGGAGCTCAGTGGGGACTGCAGCGAGGTAGCCGTGTAATTTCTTTATCTTTCACCTGCAAATTACACACATTATTTTGCAGCTCAAAATAAGCATTCCCAATGAGTTGCATTCAGTAAATGTCTTTCACAGCATTAGTACAGAACTGAGGTACAAAAGAATATTAATCTAATACATTCCAAAATTCAAATACTTGTGATTAATAAGCATTATTATCTATAAATAAGGCCCTAATGATACTTTGGCAGTGTTGTAAACACAAGAATCAGAGGCAATTACTGTCATTATTGTTCGGCGAGTACTTCCCATGAATACCAAATGGGTGTTGCTGTCCAGCTCCTTGGCAAGAGGGCTCCCATAAAGAAACAGATGTTGGCCAATCAGGACTGGCTACTATTAGCTGCCCAAGACTCAGGTCCTTAAAGAAAGGGGTAGGAGGGTGCAGACATTAAAACTGCTGCGCTGTGATTTTGTTTTAAAAGTGCCCTTTCTTGGAAGCATAAAATTGTCTTGGAAATAATGGTCTTTTCCAGCCCCGACATTGCGCCGTGAGCTGAAGGTGTCAGTGGCCATGGTGTCATGGGGACACAGAGGTCTCTTTGGGAGGCTCTGGCCTGCTGAGAGGAGCTGGTGTGAAGCCAGTGTAGGAGGAAGAAGGGGCAGCAGCCGGAAGTCCCTCCAGAGACGGTGTGGGAGCAGGGCACTCTCCTTGCTTCTTGCCTGGCCGCACAGAGCTTCCATGTGGCTGTGACCTGCCCACGGGCCGCCCTCACCTCAGGGCCGGAGGGGCAGAGCTGGCCAGCGCCTCCTGGGAGCCCAGCAGCACCGTGTCTGGGCAACCTGGGACTGCTGAGCCCTCATTCCTCTTGCCCTTTCATGGCACTGGGAAATGGGCGCATTGGCTTTTTGTGGAGGGGGCAAAGCATATTCTATGCATTTTCCCCAAGAGTTAAGCACGCTAAAGTGGTCCACATAGCTTTAATCTCTATTTTACAGTGTTCTGTGCCAAGCCTCATGCCTTAAAGCTCTTCTCATCCATAAAGCAGAGGCTGAGAGGGTGGTGTGGTGGAGTTCTGAGCACTGAGAACCCCAAAGAAACGAGGTGGCAGGGAGCCAGGGTGGATGGTGTGTACCCTTTGCAGTCTACCCTTGCTGCCAGTCATGGAAGGACTCAGGAGATGTGGACCCCTGGGGTGAGTGATGGGGTCCCCCATACCTACCCTACCACATAGAAGTCTCTCCCCGTGATGGGTCAGCCCCTCTTGACCCCAGAGAATCGGTGCCCTTGTGCTCCCCCACAGGGTAACAGGTTGGCCCAGAATAGGAATCAACCTAGAAGATTATCATCCAGCTCCTTTTGAAAATTCAAATATGTTTTAGTTTTTTGAGACGGGATCTCACTGTACAGTTCAGGCTGGCCTTGAATTCATGGCTGATCATCCTGCCTCAGCCTCCCAGTGGTTATGACAGAGATGCTGCTTTACGCCCAGGCCTGGCCATTCTCCTCTCCTCTCTCCTCCCTGTCTCCGTGCTTGCAGTGCAGAGAGGCCACTCAGGAGCTGCTCAGGCTGAGTGTGGGGAGGTGAGAGAAGCGAGCTCTTCCAAGTGGATCTTCCTCTGTCCAGGCAGAGTGACTGATGGGAATTTTGAGAGGGGCGAGGACAGCAGCACCTTGCTCAGGACCCCCTCCCCGTGTGTGCGGCTGGGTGTGCCATCCCACGTGGCCTCTGGAGCTGCTCCAGTGTGGTTGGCACCCACTCCTACCCTCTGAGACATGGACGGTGAGGCCCTGTCTCCAGGTCATATGACGGTGACACTAGGTTTTGAACTTCGCTCATGTCTTTTAAAGACTCCCCCCACCC
>PVKN010038283.1:0-11094 GCA_004027915.1 Capromys pilorides
GAAAAATGTCTGTCCTCGACAGTGGAATGTATTTGTCCATATCTCCAATAATGCGTTCAACAAAGATTTGCCAAGCCTTCCCTCTGTGCTAGGCTCCTAGCAGCTCCTGAGATTCAGTGGTGCCTAAAACTAGTAAGTCTGCCTCCTGGAGCCCATTGGCTGCCCTGCTGGGAAACAGCAACAGTCAGCTCACTGCACAAATCAGCTAGGTGCTCCCCAAGAAAAGTACAGGATGCTGCTATGCACAAGTAATGTTACTTCACAATCAAGGAGTACAGAAAAAGACAAACGCAAAGTATGTTGCATCTATTCATAGTCCCTATGAAAGACGTGTTAGCCATGCCAGGGACTGTCTCTAGGAGCAACCATTCACAGACTGTTAACCACTCACCAGAGAGGCTCTAATACATGAAGGCCTAAGGAAGAAGGTTTAGAGTCACTTCTATTCAAGGATTAAAGAAAGAGGGCTGGTGAGATAGCTCAGTAGTCTAAAGCATCTGCTTAGGCAAACTTAGGCAGGCACAGGAGACCGCGGTTTGATCCTCAGCACCACATGCCATGCCAGCCTCACCCTCAGTAGGCTGAGCCAGCCAAAAAAAAAAGCACTAAAGAAAAAGAAAGAGGAAACTTCTGTTGTTATCATTTAAATAACATGCAAATATAAACCAATTGGAAAGAGGAACTTTGAAAGATACCCCTTCATAATAAGGGTCAGATATGAGGATGTGTGACTCAGAGAAATGTAAACCTTTCTCTCTCTACTTGACTTTGACAAAGCTTTAACCTCCTCAAGGTTCCCTCTGGGAGCTATGCTAAGAGGCTCATCAGACACTAGTATAGCACTCTTAAAGGAGTTGGGCCTTTTTGATGTTGACTGCTAGAATCAGTACTACTTTAAGGGCATAAATCCTCAATTGCCAGATTATTGAGAAATTGTAATTCTGTCCTGGCACTGTAAATGGACTTGCTTCCATGACGTGACATCTTCATGACACGGCAAAGGATTATAAATTAATGGTGTGATCAGCCCGGGCAAGACAGTGCCTACTTGTGTTGTGTTGGTTGGCCATGCTGGTTGGCTGCAACCATAGCAACCTTTTACTCCTGACCAAAGTTCAGCCACTGTAAAGATTTATGGCCATGTTCATAGTTCAATGTTCAGGAGCAAGAGCCTCTCTGGAAAGAGTGAGGTTGTATATGTTACGACAAAGTATTAGACTTCATTTCAAATACTGGACTCCAAATGATAAGATCTGAAACTATTACAAGAAGATCTTTGTTTACCCCAAGGAGCTTATTTTGCAGAGAAAATGCCGACAGCACAGAAAACATTGATGTTCTTGTCAAGCTTTGTTTTGAGCCTTGGATCTCTCGTCACAATTTGCTCGATTCTCGGCACACAAGCGTGGGTCACCAGTACGCTTGCTATCACGGATTCTTTTACCAACGGCAGCGTTATCATCACTTATGGTCTTTTTCGTGGTAAGAGTACTCAAAGATTGGTTCAAGGACTTACTGAACCAGACAAATCTTTTGAAGGTAAATAATAAACTTATTTGGATGGGTGTAGTAAAACTAAATTAAGGTTCATGTCATTTTGTATTTGGACCAAACAATAACTCGAAAACGATTTCCTTGTAAGCTTGAAGTTAGACTAAATATATCCGCCGTGTCATTACGTTAGCCTGCTCAGTTCTTGGTGCTGTTATCATAAGAGTCTAAATAATTCTAACATTGGCTGTCTGAATGGTTCCTACTAAGTTTACGGACAAGTAAATAACTGAGTAAAACTATTCAGTAGCAATATGGTGTCCTATAAGTAGTAGGAACAGAATTTTTAGCTGTATTGGCTGTGGATATTTAGATGGAATAACACTCCCTGTCCAGAATTTCCTAAGTAAGCACAGGGAAAACAATAAAATGGAAAAGACAGTCAGCCGTTTGTTTCTATTTCTGAACTTAGTTTCTTTAACGGATTTGAATTTGCATTCTCCTCCCCAAAATATCTCATTGTTGGAAGTGCTATTTAAATTCTACTAATTCATACAGATTCTTTTTTTTAAATTCGTATATAATAGTGCCTTCCTCTTAGCAAATAGAAAATAAAAGTTTACTAAGAATACATTGCTTTTGCTACCTGAATTTCAAGTTTGATAGCCACCAAGATTTTTTTAAATATAGAAATTACATCTGTAAATTACATAGCATGTAAGTGGACTTTGTTTTGAACATTGATGTATGCAAATATGACCCAGCTATTATCACATATATAATTTCTACCTTGTAGATTATAAATAATCATCATTTGATTACTTACCTTCTTGGCTAGAGCCACATGATACTGAAAATCCTCAAAAAGTAATGGGTGCCCCCAAGCTCTGCTGCATTTCTGCATAGGATTGGTCACGCTTGCTAATGTTAACTGTGGAGTTTGAAATGAAAGAGAAGAATGGGTAACAATGCCTGATTGCAAAGTGCCAAAATAATTCAACGAACAATAGGTCAATTGACTTGGAGAATAATTGGTCAGACCCAGTAAGGGCATACTCCATTGTGCACCTGGACCATTTGGGGAAACTCTGGCTGGCTATGGTGTCCTATTTTGTCCAACATCTAGACAAGGAGTGACAAGTTCTGCCTATTCAGCCATGAAGAGATTATCTTTGCTATTTCAGAAAGTCTTGATGTTTAACTTCAGTTTGAAAATGTCTCTGAGTAGCTGCTCATGAATAAGGTACCAGGATGCTATTTATGGCCCATAGCTAGGCGTCCTCCCCATGGCCTCTTGTGGTTCTAGATAGGACTTTTTGAGGTGGCTGAATGTAGAGTGTGTGATACTGGAATTAAGGTTATGATGCTGAAACTGAGTTATTGTGAGATGCTAGGATTAAGGGTGCTCCACCCTAGGTATGAGTTCGCCCCCCCACCACTAAGACAGAAGAAGGGCTACTGTCACTGCTATTGTCTCTTGTCACATGCTGTTTCTTCAATACTTTGCTGCCTTCTACCTGCCATAATCTGTTTTTCCTTTACAATGCCCCACTGTCATACCACTCTGCCTTGGAGCATGCCAACTATGAACTAAAGTCTCTATAAACTATGAATCAAAATAAACCTTTCTTTCTTGTTTTTTATGTGCCTGGAAGCAAAGTAAGGACCTTGCACTTGCCAGGCAGGTACCGTGCCAGTGAGTTCCACACCCAGCCTTCTTCCTTTAGCTGTGGATGCCAGGTAATTTGCCTTAGCAAGGAGAAAAGAAACTAATGACAAGATTTACATACATTTAAGGCAAAGAAAAGAAGCTCCAGCACTTAAGTTCAATACCTGCCCTAAATATAAGGCAAATAGCACATGCGAGTCTCCATGGAAGCAAAGGTGCAGGTGGGAACATGGTTCTGCAGAGTCCTTGGGGTACAGAACTCTGAAAACACATATGTAAGAGGACATACGCTCACACTTAGGGTGGCTCACCTCCTCTTTGGTTTGGAACCTCGAATGCATCCAACAGAATCCTTAAAGTCATTCCCTCAAATCATATTTTGAAAATATCTTCAGGGCTCCAGAAATGTAATAAAAAATATGTAATACTTTTTCACACTGGCATTAATGACACAGTGTGTCTCATTTAGGATGTGGAGTCCCTGTGAATGTGATTTCAAATACTCCTCAGCCTACACATTGTCCAGAATATATATTTTTATAGAATCATTTTGTTATGAAAAGCTTCTAATGAGAAATGTTTCTGTTCATGTGGCACTGGTCATCTTTGTTCCTGATCCCCAAGGACGTTTTGGTTGGTAGGTGCATGGGTGCCTTGGCAGTCATGCTGCTCCTTGGCTATGCTCTGGGCTGGAGGTGGAAGCCCCTGGACGCTGGCAAAGATTTCTGCACGTGACTTTCCCAAATCAATTTATTGAGAATCTCGGAGAATGAGACCCTGACCTGCTTGGTATTAAAAATCTTGGTATTAAAAATCACCCAAGTGATTGTAAGGCAGTGATTCTAACTCAGGTGTGACCTGGTGCAGGGTTGCAAGATGATCCGCACATGGGTTGTTGTTTCTAAGACCCCTGAAAGTGGGCTGCTTGAAGTCAAGTTAATTTACTGGAGACACTTTGCAATACATCCTTGGGAATGGAGCAAGGCTCACTGGGAAAAGGCCTTAGGACCTACTGGCCTCTGAGGGCTGCATTTGAGTCAAAGACTGGCCACCGTTACAGGGAAGCTGGCGCCCAGCTGGCCCCTTGCCTACCAGTCTCCGCCTACCCACATTTATTCCCAGGGAACAGCTTGCATTATTAGACCAAGCTAACAATAACGAGAAAAAAAATCTGCACCCAAAACTAATTAGCTGCAAAGAGAAGACTAAATGAAGTTGATTCGTCCACAATGAGGAGCCTGATCCTTACCTTACCTTCCTTCCCCTCACATGAAAATACTTTTCTTGACAAGGAGTCATCTACCTTTTGCCCCTAGGGATGTGCCCACACAAGAAGGTAGAGAAAGGGAGGCAAAGCAGGGGCCCTGCAGGGCTCACCCAGTCTTCTCCCAAGACAGCCTTAGCAACTTTCCAGGAGGCTAGGGTGTCCTCTGCACCTTCCAGGGAGCGGGAAGACTTAGACTCTAGGGCCACGAGATGTGTTTCCTGCCTCTGCAGTGGTGTACTGCGGGCCACAGATGCTGAAGCTGCTCCTGGCCAGGGACCCAGGTGACTCGCCATTTGAGGAGGGAGTGGAAGCAGTGCCCACCCACCTGGGAAGCTGCTGACACCTCCTCAATGTCAGAGAACTTGGACTTGAAGGACAGATGGCAAGTGGGACCCGCGGGGGTTAAGCTGCCTTCAGGGAGAGCTCAGATGGCCGGATGTTGCTGCATTGTGTACTTTCTCCACCCCCTGGCGGCATGGTGCTGTCTCCCAGCTGCAGGGTCTGCTGGCCTGCCGTTCATCTCCACGGCCCCCGCGTTCTTGGCCCTTTTCCGAGGACTGCAGGAATCAGGGCAATTAGTCCCAATTGTGAGGTGGCTTTCCTGATTCAGATGCTTGCCCCCGACAGAAAGAAAAGAATGGCATGTATCGGCTAATTTCGTAGGCAGAGAGCAGCTGTCAGATGCCATGGAGGTTTATTATTTCATTCTCGCTAACTTTTATTGAATTTTTAGCTTTCATTGTTAGAGTTCTGAGGCAGGAGCTGGAGGGGAGATACAGCTGTCATACCTAGGAGGCAGGAAACTCAGAATGCTGAGAAGTAGTTTTACAGTGCTGCAGCGATAATCAAGATGAACTGCCCCCCTAATATATAGGCAAGTATGAGTCATCACATTGCAAACTGACTCTTGAAAACCACACCTAGTAGGTCTTCCTGAAAGTCAAAGACCAAGTTAACTTTCCAATTAACTCTGAAAATGTGGAGTGTTAACTGCTTAGCAACAAAGGTTCATTTACAGGTTTTAGTAATTACAAGAGGCAGCGAAGTAACTTCAGGGCCCCTGGCTCTTGGCATGTCTGGGCTGTAAGATAGGCTTCGCACGTTCAAGTTTCTATTTTCTAGTTAAATATCTAAATATTTTATTTTAATATATATATTTTAACATCCTACGGTTTTTCAGGGAAAGCCTTCACTTTGCCCCAGAGCTTTCCCAGGAGAGAGGCTGGTTTGTTCTGAGTGAGAAAGAACTCTGATTCACAGTGGCAAAGCACTGAAATGTGCTCAGAGTCCAGCCTGTCCCTCTGGCCAGGTGTGTCCCTCTTGTGGTTATGTTGTCACAGTCTGCCTCTGATTTCGACCTCCTCTGGTTTCAATGCAACATGCT
Organism: Capromys pilorides; assembly: GCA_004027915.1. NCBI lineage: Eukaryota > Metazoa > Chordata > Mammalia > Rodentia > Capromyidae > Capromys > Capromys pilorides. The sequence continues at coordinate 5,812 of PVKN010038283.1, forward strand.
GAAGTAGAGTCATGCAAATTCCCGAACTGCATCTCCATCGAGAGTGGGAGAAGAAGAGATCTCCCCAGACCTAGGGCCAAGGGAGGCCCCGCCCCACTTCCCCAGGACCTAGTCCCATCAGACCCCAGAAACCTCCGCTGGCAACTTGGTGGCCATCATGACTGTTTTTAGTTTAACCCACACCAGTTAGAGTCCTTGTCTGGGATGTAGGGTAGGGAGGAGCACGCGGAGGGGCTAATCATGCTCTAGGGATCGTTAACAGGAATTGTAGAACATCATTAGAGTAAGCACCAGTAGGCTGTACCTGTGCCCACTGAACTGCTCCAACTCCCACTGGAGGAGTGAAGCCACTGTCCACGTGCTGCTCAGAGGGCCATTTTCCTCCTTAGACCTGCTCCTTTGTCCGCCTGGGCTTGCAAGGGATGGGTGGCTGTGCCTACCGTATACAACATTCATGTTCCTTCCTGCCCTTTTCCCTTTTCCGTCTTCTTTTTAACATCTTCTCACTCCCCATCCTCTGCCTTCTGTTAGCTCCTGTCAGGCACGACCCACCCCCGCTGCTTCAAGGGGCCCTTCCACTGCCCATGAGGGAGGGTTCCTGCTCCGGGCTCAGCCAGGACAGACTCTGGAAGCTTCTCTCTCCCAGTGAGGCCCTATTTGCCACCATCCCTGGAGAACAGGTTTCAGACACCCCAGTGTGGGCTTTCCTGCCCTCTCTGTCTAGTGGAAGGAAGCTCTTTGCTGCCTGGAACGCAGCTGATTACAAAGAAAAAAATAACATAGAATTAAGATGTTGAAAGGCAAGTGGGGGTGTACTCCCCTGCAGGATGAGCTTCAGGCCCTGTTAGCGCCCTGTTTCTGTGGACAGTGCCCAGCATTCTGTAAGCCATTGTGTCAGGCTAACCTGTTGGCAGGGATGGCGATGAGAAGGGCTGTAGGGGCTCTGAAATCCTCAGAAGTGGACTATTCCTGAGAGGTGGCCTTGGAGGGGGGAACCTCAAAGGCTGGAAAGGCTGCTGGGCAAGAGAGGAGCGGTGACTTTTATATCAGTCCACAGGGAAGGCAGGGGCCCAGGGCAAAGTCACGGCAATGCGTGACTGGACACCACTTGCTGAAGAAGATGATGTGGGGGCAATGGGCTGCACTGTAGAGAAAGGGAGCTGGAAGCCAGTGCACCTTACAAGAGGAGACATGCGGCGCTTCTGTGGGAACCCCCTATGCAAGAGCCACTGGAAAAAGAAACCTGGGCTGGCTGCTTTCTGTTCTTTAAAGCTGCATTGGGCTGAAGAGTTCTCTCTCTGGGGACCTGAGAAACAGGATGGGAGAAAGAGCCCATTACTGGTCTTTCCTCAGCCCTCTGAGGCTTGCACTTCTTAATTTCCATTTTTTCTTTCACAATATATCTTATCACCAGTTCTGAAATACCTCCCAGACTATTATTTCCCTGTAACTTCATCAGCCATCTCTGTAAACATTTTATTTGATGTGGAAGGAGGGTCAGGAGGACATGTGGTGACAGCATCCCAAAGATGCTCTACAAATGTGTGGCTGGGTCTCCCTGGGGTGGATCACTTGTGTTGTGGCAAAAATCAGCTGGTGGAGACAGATGCCGGATGAGGGCTGCTGGTGAGCAGAAGCAGTGAGGAGACCACGGCTCATGGCCCAGGGCACCATCACTGTGTTCTCCTTCAGTGAGGATCCATGTCTGGAGTGCCTTTACTCTCAAGAAATGCATAATCATTATTAAATGCTGTTTACTTGGAAGTTCACTCTGAAAGCTCATGGGGCCCAATTCCCAACTCCCTCCAGGGTGAAAGCCCCAGGGACCTTGGATTTTCTTTAGCCCTGGGGAAATGAGATGTGGACCAGCAAACACCTTGGTTTGTGTGAGCAAGAGGCACTGTCCTATCCCCTCTAGTGGCCTGAGGCTCCCCTCCCCGCCATTACCCCCTTCAGCCCTTCCTCTTCTCAGGCTCTCTTGGGTGTCCTTGCCTGGCCTCCTAGGTTCCCTGTGAAGTCACAGGGCCTACGGCAAGCTTGTTGTGGAAGTTGCAGGTACTGAGGACATTCTTTGCTGGGGGTAAGGGTCATCTTTAAAATTGAGATACTTATCCAGCCATTGCTTTACTGAGATTGTTCTGGACATTCCCTATTACTGAGTTCTCGCCTCAGGCCTTGTGGGATTCTGGGGGCTTCATCCTGGCCACATCCCTTATCTTTGAGCACTAACTCTGTTTCTTTTTGGAGCCACTGAGAGGGTTCCTTACAGAGTTTATGACCAGCTCGGAGTGAGGACTGGGGCCTTAACTCTGGGAGGTCTCCGAGATGTACAGCATTTGTCACTGACATGTGACAGCTGCTAATCCCAGTATTTAAGAAGAGAGGACACGAGAAACCACACAGGATTTGATGTTTGCATTTTTTTTTTTTTTTTTTTTTTGCTCTCCACTCATCACTTGCTTTAGTTTTAGGGATACTGGACAATTCTTCTCCCAGATCCCTGCAGTTGGTCACTGTCGTGTTCCTGGTTGTGAGTTTGTTTGCTTCGCTGATGAGCTCTGGGTTTACCTTCTACAACAGCATCAGCAACCCCTACCAGACCTTCCTGGGCCCCACTGGTGTGTACACCTGGAACGGCATCTGCGGTGAGTACCCGCAAGGGGTCTGCACTCTGTAGAGAGCCGCATCCTTTCTCTATCAATCTCTCTGCCTCTCACTCATACACATGAACATATGCGATCATGTCCTGCCATGGAAAAGGACCAAGACCTACCATGCGCTGGGCCCTGCACTGGGAACCGAAGTTTATTTTTCTCATTTATTAAGCATGTCTGGAAACAACTGTTTTGTGTATACTGGCCACAGGTAAGAGGTGGGGTGATGAAGAATGTTAGAGTAAATAAATCGGTCTTTGTTTTTGAGGAAGGGATGTAAAGAATCAAATAAAACTTGTGAATCTGTAAAATAGCCACTGGGCTCTTCCTGTGTGCTTGTCCCCACACTAGGCTCTATATGATGCATAGAAGCAATTCATGCTCACACCCAAGTACACTTATTTACCCTTTCCTACTTTCATGAAACAGGAGCACACTTGAGCTCTAGAGATGCATGGTTTATGAAAGAGCCACAGATAACATCATCGAGGAGACTCTGGTCAACACCTTCTTGTGGGCTGTGCAGGCGGAGGGTGTTGCTGTGTGGTGTTGCTAGGTGGTTTTGTATCATGGGCAGGTGTTGGAGTAGAAGACAGAACCGTGGTGGGAGGTAGATCCTTATTCTCGTCGCAGTAGCTTGGATTTCCATTGGGTTTTGCCAGGCTTCCCTGATTAACACATTTGCTTAGAAGCTGGGTCAGGGCCAGCAAAGAGGCCCTTTGCTCATCCATCCCCTCTGCCTTCAGTGGTTTTCCCCTGCCTGGAAGGCACATTTCTCCACTCTGTCCTTCATCACAACTCCATCTGGGGAGCAAAGCCCTGACCAACTAAGGGGATGGCTCCAGAGTGAGCTTCGTGTAAATTCCCATGATGCATTTTTGCACAGGGAAGATGCTCTAGATGCTGAGGTGTCAGAAATCCTGAAGGAACCACTGTGGGCAGCTTCCTCTTGTACCTGCATGGAGGATCATGTTTACCACTTGCCTGGAGAGTAGAGGGGCTGGCTGCAGCACTGGTTTGTTGGGATGGTGTAAACATACCATCCCAACAATTTGCTTTGAAGGAACAATAACGTTACTGAATGGAGAGTTGAGATGTACAAACCAGACCCAGCACAGCCACAGCCAGCATAGGTAGCAGGAAGAAGGATGCTTCATTTTTAAACTATTATTATTATTATTATTATTATTATTATTATTATTATTATTAATGTATTTGGTTGTTACAGAGTCTCAATACACAGCTCAGACTCATAGTGGTCCTCCTGCTTTCAACCTCCCCAGTGCTGGGTTTATAGGCATGCACCACCATGTGGACTCTGTGGCAGGCTCAGCCCATCCTGGAGGCGGGGCTGGCACAGCATGTGGTGCTGGGAATCAAACCAGTGTCTGCACTTGCCTAAGCAGGCACTTGAGTCCACTGAGCTATCTCTTCAGCCAAGGATGCTTTCTTAAATGTCCAAGGCGATCTCAGTCATCCCATCAGAGCTGCAGGTGGCAGCTATACTTTCCCAGGCAAACCTGAATTTTTAGGAACATTACATAGTCATAGCTCACAGAGGAGTTGGGTGGGAGTCTGGCTGGCTCAGTCACATTCATTTAGGACTGGCTTTATGTTTTGCGCTTCTTCTGTTTCCTAGTGGTAAAACCAAGTTGCCCAATTTTATGGTACCCAAACCAGGAAAGTTACAGCGTCCCATGGAATGAATACTATTCTCTCCTGTCATTTTACAGTGGCATCCATCGAGTGCCAAGGTTAAGAGATTTGGTCACAAAGCAAATATACTCACCCAAATACCATGCTTCCTCACCTCAGGCTGCTGCTATGATTATACTGCACCTAAGGCATCTAACCAACCTATTAGCACCCATTGCCAGGGTAAAAAGTAGATTATTTTTGTTTTTGCTCATGCAGCTAAGAACCTAAGAGAAGATTCTTCAAGCATGGCTGGATTCAAGGTCTTGGCTCATGTGCTCAGCTCTGCTTGCCCTCATCTCTCCATCTCTGGATTTTCCACAGCATTTGTTCCAATATTAGGCAGCTGGCTCCATCTTCCGAAAGGTTCTAAGCTCTGAGCAGTTCAAGGAGGAAACACCTACTATTTCCAAGCAATTAAGAGAGATTCCTTAGGACCAGACAGATAGCTCAGCAGACTAAAGTGCCCGCTTAGGCGATTACAAGGACCCAGGTTTGATACTCTGCATGCCAGCCCCATCCCCGGGGCATGCTAGGATGGCAATTGGATTGAGACTGGGTGTGGTGGCACATGCCTGTAATCCCAGTGCTTGGGAAGCTGAAAATGGTTTCACCTGTCTTGTTAGCCAGAGGAGCTGATAGAACTCTTTGTCCACCAACTAGCCAAGGACACTTGTCCACCTTCGAGCTTGGGCTGCGCAGTCCTTCTGCCTACTCAGGGGCATGTGGGGGAGGAAGCCAGTCCTCTGAGAGGGAGGAAGCAGAAGCCAGTGTCAGGGCAGAGGCCTCTTGTGGCTGGCACTTCTACCTCTGTGGCCTACAGGACTCAGAGCCTCTTTCTCTCGAGTTCCATGTCTCTTTGCTTCCACGGCTGGATGTAGGCTGATTTGGCATGGATCAGAGGCCTCTTGCAGTCTGTGGAGAAAAGCATGAG
>PVKN010038284.1:0-10886 GCA_004027915.1 Capromys pilorides
TGCTGCTCACTAATCTTTTATACTAAGATATTTTCATGTTTATCAGTTCATTGTTTTTGCTTCATATTTGTCTGTGTATTTGTGCTCTAAATAAAGTTCTAGTTTCGTGTCCCAGGATTTTCTTCCATTGTGTATAACATGTACCTCTAATGTATTTTTCTATTATGTTGTTTGTTAGTAAGCCTAAAACTTACGAAAATCAGAAAAGCAATCCAGTGAAATCAGCTCAGTGTCAGTAATGTCTCTATAATGAAAGCATGCTTTAGTCATAGTATTTTGTCTGTATTTGAGTATAATGACCAGTCTTCATTTAATAAATTGTTTTCTTCAAAGCTGGCTGATTTTTATAGGTACAACAAACAATTTTAAAACCAATTAAACCACATTTTTAAAAAACAATTGCTAACTTGGATTCGGAAGTGGCCCCAGGATACAGGCAGTTTATTCTCAGCCAAGCATTCCAGACAGAGCTGTTTCTCACCACTGAGGAGGGTGCAGTCCTGGAGGGAAAGTGTTTCTCAAGAGACTGTTCCAACCTAGCCTGCACTATAATAAAACTCTTCAGTAAAGGATCTGTAGCTGACTTAATCACAGCTTCCAGTAGCCCCAAGCCTGAAAATCCAGTCTATGGGGCAGAAAGCTCACTACAAACAAATAAACTCTACAGCAACAGTCTGAAGTTCTATCGGTCATTTTTCTTGACCTCCAGTAATCCCTTTCAAATGCTTTTTAAACAAAGTTATTCCAAGCTAAGTGCATGTCAAGTCCTAGACTTCCTTACTATTAGGAAAAGCTGCTTAGTTAGATATAATTCTCCTTATATTGTTACATTTAGCGCATTTGCCGATGTTCGTTGAACACAATAGAGACAGGTGCCTAAATAATAAGTTGATTAATTTCAGATGTCTCTACTATGTCACTAAAATCTAATAATAAAAATGTTAAACACTTAGAAATACAATGCTGTCTTTCAGTTATTTTGCAGAAAGACCAATCTATTTTTCATGACTAAATAATCCACCAGTCCTTATGGCTGAATATTCCAAATAAAAATAACTTTTTTAGGACAGTAATACTTCCTATATAAATAGTTGATAATTCAATATCTCAAAAGTTAGTTTTAAAAATAAGCGTTTTGTTTTTGTCCTTTTGAGACAGGGTCTCACTAAGCAGCTCAGTCAATCTTTGAACTCACTGTGTAGCCCAGGCTGGTCTAGAACTTGAAACAATCCCCAGCCCCGTGAGCCTCCCAAGTGCTGGGATTACAAGAATGTGCCACCACACCCGGCTAAACATTGAATTTAATGGCAAACATTTTCATAGAATGTACTAAAAAAGTAAAATCAGCATTTTTCTTATTAAGATTTGTAGTGCTTTCAAGTGCCAAGGCAGTATAACCAGGTGTGGTAGTACATACATCCCTGGCTACTAAGCTGAGGCCAGCCTGGGCAACTTTGTTAGATTCTGTCTATTTAAAAAAAAAAAAAAAAAACCTAAAAAATATGTAATATCGTGAACAATTTGGCAAATAAAATAGCTGAAACCAGGAGATTCTTCATTATGTATGGCACACACTTACAATCTCAGCACTCAGGAGGTTGAGGTAGGAGGATCATCAGAAATGCAAGGCCAACCTTGACTACAGAGTGAGACCATGTCTCAAACAACGATTACTAAGATTCTTGGTGTTTTATTTTTGAATATTTGCGTTCATACCTACACTTCAGCTTTGGCGGCACATATACTAAAATTGGAACAATACAGAGATTAGCATGGCCCCTGTGCAAGGATGGTTCACAAGTTTGTGAAGCATTTCCTGTTTTTGCTTCCTCTTTCCTAATTTTTACTAGCAGAAAAACTGAGGCTCTAAAAAAAAAAATTGAAACTGTATTTTTTTTTTATTTTATATGTTCATAGAAGAATTTTAGTATTTGAAAGTGGATTAGGCCAAATGTAGTAGCACACACCTATAATCCCAGTACTCAGGAGGTCGAGGGAGAATCACCATGAGTTCAAGGCCAGCCTAAACTGCAACCCAAGCCCTTGTCTCAAAAACCAAATTGAATTGTTATTTCTACATTTCTTTCTATTCCATAATTTGCCAAGATCTATTTTACAATGTTTTTGTTGAATTTGTTTTTAGTTTTTCATTTTTATATATTTACATTTTTGGGGGACGGGGGATACTAGGAGTCAAACTCAGGACCTTGTGCTTGCCAGGCAGGAACTCATGCTATTGAGCTATATCCCTGCCTCTATAAATATGCCTTTAAGAAATCCTTCAGCATGCACCTTTCTACACATCTCTAGTAATATCTTTAGGATAAGCTCTTATTAGTGCCTATTAGTTATACAAAATAACAGGTTTCATTGTGTATTTTTATACATCCATATAACATTGGTTGTATGCCTCCTCCCTGTGATCCGCTTCTTAGAATAAATTTTTAAAACAAATTTGGAAGTTAGATAAAAAGCATTATATTTCCTACGTATCTCCAAAGTCCTGGTGATTTTTAAATTAATTAATTAATTAATTTATTTATTTATTTATTTATTTATTTATTTATTTGGTGAAGGGTCTCGCTATGCTGCTCAGACTCATAGTGATCCTCCTGCCTCAGCCTCCCCAGCACTGGGATTACAGGTGTGCACCACCACACTTGGTTTCAGTGGCCAGAACAGCATGCCCGGGGTTCAGGGATTGGCATGACATGTGGTACCAGGGATTGAACTTTGGTCTTTGCATTTGCCAGGTGAGCACTTAGAACACTAAGATATCTGCCCAGCCCACTGGTGATTTTTAAACTGTGCAAAAATACTGTTTCTGTATTTACTATCTAAGAGCCCCACAGGGCTAACTCCTAACATGTGATGTGCAGCCTTTGAGGTTTTGTCCTATGCAATTATAAGTAGATTATTTTTATATTAAAAAATAGGATCATGGTGTGCATGTTGTCTTAAAGTGAACGTTTAGCTAATAATCATGTGTTATGACCTATTTTTCATATTAATATGTAAGTAAAATTTAAAGATGCATGTAAATATATACAATATAATTCTTTAATCATTCTGCTAAAGGGCTTTTAGTGAACATCTTTGTTCATTTATGTTTGCATACTTGTTATTTCTGCATTTAGCTAAAATCACCCACCAACAAGTTTTTAATAAAGTAGGCAGCGTATGGTATCAGTCAAGAAGGTGATTTCCTTCACATCCTGGCCAGTGTTTAGATATGGACCTTGCATGTATGTTTGCAAATCTTACAAATGAAATATATGTCATTGTAATGATAATGTCTGGCTGTTACTAATGTGTTTCTTTATTTGTATCCTTGTATGAATAATCACCTGTCATATCCTCAGCCCATTTGCTAGTGAGTTATCATTTTCTCATTGATTCTTGAGAGGTTTTTACATGTTGTCAATGTTTTTTTAAGTATTTTCTCCATTTTTCTTTATTGCCTTTTTTACATATACCAACTCCCCACTGAGATGACAGTTGAGACTGGGTATGCTGGCAAGTGCCTGTAATCTCAGCTCTTGGGAGGCTATAAACAGGCGGATCTAGAAGTGAGACCCTGAACACCCTGTACACCGTTCCCTAAAATACAAAAAATAAAGAAGAATAGATCATATAGAGAAATAGTTATTCAGGGAAGAATTTAAAAGTTTATATTGTATAATTTTTTTTTCAGTAGTGAGGATTGAACCCAGGATCTTGTGCCTGCTATGCAAGCACTCTTCTGTATCTCCAGCCCTTTTTTTTTATATATATCTAGAGAAAGGGTCTCACTAAGCTTGAAGTCACCAGGTTAACTTCAACTTGGATCCTTCACCTCATACTGTTGGTATTGCGGGTGTGTTTCACTGCACATGTCATGTTTGTGTTTGGTTTGTTCGTTTTGGTACCAGGGATCAAACTCAGGACCTTGAGCTTCCCAGGCAGGCACTTAAGCTGCTGAGCTATCTCCCCAGCTCCTCATGTATTTTTATAGTGTGCTGAGAAAGGCTTTCTGTCCGCTGCTCTCAAAAACATGGAGAATTTCTTTATGAAAAGTTTTTTAAAGCTATTAAGAAATTTTTTGTTTGAGGCAGGATAGACAAGGTTTGAACTGCTCCAATTCGTAGCAGTGCTCCTGATTCAGCGTCCTAAGTGCTGGGATTATAGATGTGCACCACCACAGCTGGCTGGAAATGTGGTTTTATGCGTGAGAGATACGAAGTAGGAAGCTAGGGCAGGGGACGTAACTCAGTGACACAGTGCCTGCCTGGCAAGCTCAAGGTCCTGAGTTTGATTCTTGGTACAACAAAAAGGAACCTAAATTTGTTTTTATCTCTTGACTCAACAGTCAGACGCCATATCTTAAACCATTTTTTTGAAGAATCCGTCCTATCCCCAATAATTTGCAAATTTAGATATTTTTCTGGGCTTTCTATTGTAACTGTAATTCCTTCTTTTCCTCCTTTTTTCCCTCTTTCCTTTCTTTTCCTTCCTTTCCCTCCCTTCCCTTCTCCGCCACTGAGGATAAACCCAGGGGCACTCTTTCACTGAGCTATTTTGATACATTATGGTCTCTGTAGCCCTTGAACATAATATCAATTTTGTCTTCAAGGTGCATAAACACAGACCCATATTTATTCTTTAGAATATTTCTTTTGGTGAATTATTAGTTTTATGAGTTTTATTACATGAAAAAATCACAAAAATGAAGTATTAAGTTCTTAATATTTATTGAATGATTACTTTAAAAAAGCATCAAAATTTTCAACATTGGCTTTCTAAGAAAGAGAGCTAGGGCTATAGCTCTGTGGCAGTTCTTGCCAAGTACATATGAGCTCTGGGTTGAATTCTCCAGCCATGAAACATCTAAAAAGAACATCAGAAATAAATTCTCATATGAACTACAATGAAAGTACCAATGGCACTCTACAAAACAATGTCACCCCTAAGGAAGTCTGCACACAGGACAGCAGCACAGCCCCCCAACACCCATCGCTTACCCTGACAGCACCTGTCCTCTGCTTCCTGGCGTTTCTGTAGGACACCCGTGACATCTCAGTGGTCTTGCTATTTTGCGAGGGGGTTCTTATTATATTACACAATGTGTAATTAAATTGCCTCAGCCTCCCTCAGTCCTGGGATTAGACATTACTGTGGTACTTGGCTGTGTTGATTTCTTTACCAATAGCTCAGTAATTTACAGTTCAAAATGCTGCAGTCTTATAAGACATGTTTATGTATTGCAAAGCAAAGCCTCCTGATTATTTTAAAAGATACCTCTGTGTTAACTGTCTTAAACTTTTTTCTTTTTTTCAACTCTCTTAAACTTTAAAATCAACCTGACATGTAGCAACAAAATGGGGGTATTTTAGTTACACTGAGTTAAAGCTGTTACCTGAAGAATAAACATTTATAATATTGTGCCTTCCTAACTAGTTATATAGTAAAATTCTTTTGTCAGGAATGCATTTTTAATTTTAAGGGTTTTTTTTTAGAAAGTTATTGAGTTGCATGGACAGAGAAGTGCACAAATCACTAGTGTGTAGCATATTTTTATGAAGCCAACATATCACGGTAACTACACCAGAGTTAGACAACGTTACCAAAACCCACAAGTTTCCTGTTGTGTTCTCTCTATTAATTCCTTGAAGAGTTAACACTGTACTGCCTTCACCAGAGGCATGTTATGTGTTCAAAATCACATAATGGACCCTTTCAATATATTCTTAGTTTTCTGGGTTCTTTTGCTTATTTACATGTTTGTGGGATTCAATCAGTTTGGGCATATAGCTCGTTCTAGTCCATTTCTTGTCATTGTCGTGTAACAATTCACTACATAAATATTTTACAATTCTATGTACATTTAACTGTTTATGAAAATCAGATAATCTTTCATTTGGGGTATTATGAATTACGCTTTTATGAACATGTATGCTGTTTGGTACACATGGATATGCTTCTGTTGAGTATATGGATGTAGGGACACTAGGTCATAGATAAATTCAGCTTAGTAGATATGTCTAGTTTCCAAGGTGGTTGTACATGATTAAACAAATTGACTCCTGTGCCAGCTGAGCGCAAAGACTGCACCTTGGTATTTCCATATTTTCTTTTAGACAGTTTGATAAGTATGTTTGATGTGTTTTCTGAAATATGAATATTTTATATGGCTTATTATATCCATTTTGATTGAACTGTTTGCTGTCTAATTGATGTGTCACATAGATTCACTGCAAATATCTTCCATTATGTGGCTTGTTTTTTCCCCTCTCTGACTCATTTTGATAAATGTCTGCTTTTAATTTTCATGGAACCCAATTTGTCAATCCTTTCTTTTGGGGGTAGTAGTTTTGATTAATCCAAAGTCGTAATACTTATCTCTCAGTATTCTTTTAGAAGCTTTATTGTTTTTCTCACATTTAGTTCATGATCCATTTGGAATTGTTTTGTTGTTTCTTTTGGCTACAGAGTAAGGTACAGATTCCATAGTCTCTACTGCTTTAAAAATGTGTGTCTATATTTATGACCTGAATTAGCCTCTAATTTCTTATACTGTATTTTTATAGAAAAATTGTACAATCTTGTAAAGAGTTGGCTAGTATCTCTTATCTATTTACTTGTGGAGTTTTATATATTAGTTGCTCCTTAATCTTAGAATAATTTACTGGTGAAAGCTTTCTGCATCTGAAGTTTTCTTTGTGGGTAGTTTATTATAGATTCAATTTATTTAATGGATAAAAAGTCTGTTTAAACTTTGTATTTCTTTCTCTGTGCAAGTTGTGACTTTTCCAGGTATTTGCCAGTTATTTTCAAATTTATAGCTATCAAGTTGTCTATAACATATTTTTACTACCTTTTTACCATCTGTAGAATGTAGCCCCTTTATTTTCTGGCATGTAATTTCTTTTTCTTTCTTTCCTTTTTTTTTTTCTTTCTTTTTTATTATTTGGTACAGGGTTTCACTACGCAGCTCAGACTCATAGTGATCCTCCTGTTTTCAGTCTCCTCGGTGCTGGGATTACAGGCCTGTGTCACCATGCTCAGTCTCAGTGGCCAGCTCAGGTGCCCAGGGCAGGGCTGGCATAGCATGTGGTGCCAGGGATTGAACTCCAGTCCCGACACTTGCCTAAGCAGGTAGTTAGTCTGCTGAGGTATCTTGTTGGCCCTCTCTAATATATAATTTCTTTTCTTTCTTCTTTCTTTTTTGATAAGAAATTTGTCCTAGTCATGTCAAGTTAATCTCAAAGTGACTTGTCAGGTGTTCAGTTGATTTGGCTTGGTTTTGTTTTTTGAGGCAGTCTCACTGTGTTAACTACCCTGTTCTCAAACTCTTGGGCTCAACTTACCCTCCCACTCCAGCCTCCTTCGTGAGTAGCTGGGACTACAGGTTTGTGCTACCACACCTGGAACTTTTATTGTAAATTTCTTTTCTGTATGGTTGCTTTATCGCTTCTTGGCCTTTTGGCTAAGATTAAGTGTATGGTTGCTTCCTCTGTTTTTATGTTATTTCCTTTCTTCTCCTTTCTAAGTATGTTTGTTCTTTTTATAGTTTCTTGGTGGAGTTGATACCCTTTCTTTTCAAATCTATGCCATTTAGTGCTATAATTTTCTCTTTAAGGATGCAATAACTCCATCCCACAATTTTGACGAGTTGTGTTGTCATCATTCAGTTTAAAATATTTTCTAGTCATATGAATTTTTTTCTTTGTCCAGAAGCAAAGTATTTTATCATGTATAAGTATATGCTATACTTATATATTTATGTATAATATTACATATGCATATTTTAAATTTCTAGTACCTTCCCATTTCTCATTTTTATAGTGATAGCTGTTCATATTTTAAGGAGGTATTAGTCTCTCAAATCTCTCATGATAGAACTGTAATGTTTTAAGATTTTAAGTGGACATGAGCAGGAAACATGGAATTGTTCTACTTGTGTTAATTGCTGATTTTCATGTTGTTTGTTTCCTCCAGTTGCCAGATAACATTTGTTTATAGCATGCTCATATTTTAAAATTGAGGTGCAAATTGATCATTATTGGTAGGTGATAGACATGTCCTTGAATGCTGTTAAGAGTAGTTGAGTACAGGGTTTTGCAAGTGAACGTCAACCGCTCTGCAGAGTGGCTGAAGAAGTGCCATAGGTAGGCTTCATTTCAGGTGACAGAACTAGGAACCAGCTAAAAAATTGGGGGTTCTCTCAGTGTAGGTATGGGAAAGGTATTGCCAGAGACAGAGTGTGAATGTAGCTATCTCCTCACTTTTCTCAGCTACTTTCCCTTTCCCTTCTCTGTGTCCAGTGGAACTGCCCAGTTACATGAAAGAGTCCCCCTTTCCTCTTTGATCCTGAGGAGTTCCCCTTGTTTTACACAAAGATGCTTGCTAACTCTTGTGCCAATGATAAATGCTGCCAGTGGTAACTATCTGTGTAGACTCAGCTCCTATCTGGTGGTCTAAACCTACACTACCAGGGTAGTCCCAGGGTCCGTTCCTGTGCCCACACCCCGCTCTTCATGACATGAACTTCAAGGTTTGTCTCTGTCCTGTAGTAGGAAAAAAAAAAAAAACAAAAAACTCTCAAACACTTTTATAATCCTTCCTGTTTCCTATGTTCATTTATAAGTTATTTTGCTTCTCCATCCATATAGTATCAAAAATTTCCCCAGCAGCGTAACACTAAGATAATTAGATTATTGGGCAGGGTAGAGAGGAAGGGTGCTTGCTTGTGCTTGCCTAGTGTGCATGAGGTTTGATTCCCAGCATTGCTAGAAAAAAACATCCTTGAAAGCAGTTAAGTAAATATAATTTAAATTTAAAAGTCATGAAAGAACTGTATTCAGTCTATCACATGATTTCCTTCTCATTATAGAAGCACATAACCATTCTTTGTGTTTCACTGTGGATTAGAATTTTGGTCTAATTTACAGTGTGCTGTCTTATGATAAAAAAGAAAATGAAAGTATTTAAAGTTATTTAATTTTTAATGTTATGATTAAACCTACTCAACCTGTTTGAATCTAACATGGCTATCAGATCACTGAGTTATCTTTACTAAAGGTTAATCCAAGTACATTTGGGAGACCAGGATGTTTTATATAGGTGTAATTTGTCATAGCAGTGAATTATGTTCTTCTTTGAGAACTGTATCCGTAGTATCTGATTCCTTTGCTAGAGTGGCCAGAGCATGGAGACAGAGACAGACGTAGGTCCAAATCCTGGCTCCATGGCCCCAGGCAAGTGCCTGTCATAAAGAGGATACCTCGGTATTTATCAGGTAAATGAATGTATGAAGTTGCTTAAATGTATGAGGCTCAGTTTCCCTACCTGTAAACAGGTAGAAAATGTCCTTGCCTGCAGATTACAGTCAATTTATGTGAAACCTCAGGAAATATAGTAGGCTTTCAATTAGAACTAGGTATGATAATAGCAAATTTAATACAGAATCCTCGTGTCAATAGCAAGCAAGTCCTACAAATAGAAGGGGTTAGGTAGGTTTATGGAAGTGTTTGTTTCCAACAGTGTTTATTCCTCTCTAGAAATAAACACTCGCTTGCTCAGTAAATTTTTGTCACACTGTTGTGGATAGGATCGGGATTTCATGTGTAAAGCCAGTCTTGCAAGCCAGTTGATACTCCTAAGGAACAATAAGGCAAATGTAAAACTCAGGACAGAGAGGACGGCGCAGGAGTTGGGTTAGTGTATGGAAATTTTATGTAGAAGTCAGTCTGGAATTTTAATGGCAATATATTTATTGGCACAAGAACCATAGGGGACATTGCTCATCAAGTGTGTGGCAAAGGTGTGGTATAGGTGTCTCAGATGTTGGTGTGTGTGCTGGGTCACCAGGAGTCCTGAGAGGCAGCAGTGGCAGGGGCAGTGGCTTAGAGAGAGTGCAGACAGCCTGAGGTCACCCACTTTTCCTTGGGCACATTTTCTTAGACGTGGCCACTTACAGTAAGCCAACATTCCAGAGAGGTTCAGAACTATTGGGTAAGACATAGGTTGGCAGTGTTTGTAGTTTGAGATGATTTACATTTTACTGAGGATAAGCCTGGACTTAGCA
This sequence comes from Capromys pilorides, assembly GCA_004027915.1. Taxonomy (NCBI): domain Eukaryota; kingdom Metazoa; phylum Chordata; class Mammalia; order Rodentia; family Capromyidae; genus Capromys; species Capromys pilorides. The sequence goes on from PVKN010038284.1 coordinate 10,067, forward strand.
AGTCACAGAGTATAAAGACAGGCCAGCTAATGGTTATCAGTTTGGTTTTCTTTTCTTTCTTGTTTTTTTTTTTTTTTTTTATAATTATTTTGTTCAGGGTCTTACTACACAGCTCAGACTTGCAGTGATCCTCCTGTCTCAGCCTCCCCAGCACCAGGATCACAGGCATGCACCACCATGCATTGTTTCTTAGTGTATTTTTAAAATACACTAAGAGCATTTAACATGGCTGCCCATGATGGTACAGAGGTCAATGGAGACCATGTAGTCCAAGATTTTTATGTGCTGAGGATATGTTCCCTTCCTCCTCGTCCCTCCTTCTTCACTTTTCTGTTGTTTGGATGAAACTAGAAGAGCAGGGTGTTTTTTTTCTTTTTAAACTAAGGAAAATACCACATTTATTTAACATATTATACTATAGTAATACACACACACTGAGATTATTTACACTTTTTAAAATTCAACCCCCCAAAATAGTTTTCAAACTGAAATTAACAATATTAAAACATTGTTTAACTTTCAGTGCCAATGTATAAATCTCTTATCTTAAATATAAATCAAAAGAGCTCACTGCACATCTTAAATTACAGCCAACTACATACAGATGTAAGGATCATTAATTACTATTATTTCAATTAAATTAAAAGTTCAAAAATTTTGTTCACTATTTCTTCTTTGTTTTTCTTCTTTGTCTAGAATAGTCTGTCTTAAACTCAAAGTAGCATCTTGAAATCCCGGATTTAAGTCTAACACTTTCTTGAAATCTTCCAAAGCTTCATCAGAATATCCCAGTCTGTACAGTACCAGCCCTCTGTTGTAA
>PVKN010038285.1:0-11094 GCA_004027915.1 Capromys pilorides
TCGTTAATTTATAGTCGTAGTGGCTGGGAGAGGATGGTCCACCCCTAAGAGGATAATGGATTATTTATATGGGAAATCTCAAAGGATGGTACCAACAATCTCAATCTCAAGGTTCCTTAGAAAGTATGTAAATCTCATTGCTGTAACTTTCATTTTTTTTTTTTTTTTTTTTTTAGATGTGCCTCTAGCCAGTTTTGGATGTGTTCTCATCTGATGCATAGACTCACTTGAGCATCAAGTACTCTGACTGCCTAAAATATTTCAACCTAACTCAGCTGTCTATAATAAAAGGACCTGTACATCTGGTTTATTTCACTTATGAGTATATCTTCAAGATGCATCCACTTATATATGAAGGCTTTGAGTTTATTATTCTTTATAGCTGAGTAATACTCCATTGCATAAAAGCACGACATCTTTTTCATCCATTCTTCAGGTGACGGGCATTTTAGTTGTCTCCAAGATTTGGCTATCACAAATTGTGCTTCTATAAACATAGGTGCACAAGTATCGCTATAACATGATGTTTTCAGTTCTTTTGGGAGAATTCCCAGTAGGAAGATAGCTGGATTGAGTGGGTTTTCCAGTCCTAGTGTTTAAAGAGCCTCCACACTGATTTCCATAATTGTTGCACCAGTCTACATTCTCACCAGAAGTATTCTACTGATAGCCCACTACTATTATATACTATTGTACTATATTGGGTTATTTTGATAAATTCATGAACCAAAACAAAACAAGCAAAGGCGATATAAATAAAGGACCATTTTGCAGTGAAAAAATCGTTAAGATACATATACAGTTACTTTCTCTTAGTTTAATAAGAAGAAAGATTTGTACTAATAGTGTTGAGACAAGATATCATGTCTGCATCTTGTACTCTTAATAACTACTACAAAGACAATAATATGCAATATATTAATTATTGTAACTGTCCTACTAACCTGTTTTGAAACTGTCTCATTGCTCTTTTTTATTAAAATTAATAAAATAAAAAAATGAAATAAAAAAATAAAAGGACCTAACACAAGTGGATAAAAGAAAAGGAATGAGGGATGAAGAATGATTTTCAGTGCAGTTCATAACAGAAGAATTGTGAAAAATTAATAGGAATTATCCAGATGGGTAGGGAAGAGGTGAAAGGCTAGGTGCACTATTTGGAGGTGTAATGTGCTAAGGAACAGGTTGAGAATTTCAGACATGGCTGATGGACACGCAGGAGTGAGACACAGGGAGGAAATGTAAGTGCTGGCTTACCTCTCAGGCCCTCTAGCTATGCTTGTACATGGGCAGAGAAGAGAGCCATGATGCCCAACAAGATCCTGGCAGAGAGACAAAGCTGACAGGTGTCTGACTCCTGCTTGAAGGTAGAACCTGTCCCTGCAACGTGATGGATTGACATAAAATCTGCCACTTCAGTGAGTTCCAATGAGAGGTGGGCTGGGAAGTAGTGATGGGTAGCACTGTAGACATGTGCTACATGGGCTCTTGCATGTGCCTGGGACTTGCTATGTTTTAGCTCTAAAATGTCTCCAAAGGTCTCGTGTACTCAGAGGTGGGCTTTTGGAGGGTGACTGCGTTGTGGGGCATGATGGTCATCATGGATGAACTCCTGGCCGGGTGTGGTTTTGGAAGGTGGAGGCTGGCAGGAAGGGAGTGTCCCTGGGGGCATGACCTGGGAGGATAGAACTTCCAGCCTGGTTCCTCCCTTCTCTGTGTGCTTCCTGATCACCTTGAGGTGGGCAGCTTTCCTCCAACAGACTCTGCCCCTCTGATGTTCCTGCCTGGGAGCCAACTGACTGGGGAGTGAGACCCCCAAACTGTGAAATTAAGCCTCTCCTTCTTTACATTGTGGGTGTCAGGTATCCTGTCCTGTAATGAAAACCTGACTAAAAATAGCACTAGAACTTTCCTGCTTGTGAGGAACTTCCATAAAGCTCAGGAGATCCAGATGTTAGAAAGGTGAAATTGAACTGTGGCTTGACATAGCCCAGCCTGAAGGCCTGAGAGTGAAGAAGAAACACACAAATGGCTGTGGAATGCTCTGGTTTAAACTATTGGCCCCTCACCACCTCATTGACTTCAGTAGGCATTCAGCTGCGGCCTGCTTTGGGAGACGCAGTGAGAGCCTAACTCAAATGAAAGGGGGACACTCAGAAAAGACAATGGCAATAAGGTAGCGTGGCGGAGTGGTTCAAGACAATGGCAAGATGCTGGAGGTGAACAGGACAATGATTTCAGGAAAAGAATCCTGAGTTCTTTTCATGAGAACACGCTGTTTCCAGTTTTTCACACCAAATCTCACCACACCCTCCCTACTTGTATATTCATTTTCCTTCCCTGACTGCAAAGTATTTGAGTTCACAGCCTCTTTCACAGAGCAAATAATGGAGTGATAGAAGAGACCATTTCAACTTGGAGAAACCAGATAAAGAGTTAGAGGAAGCATAGTTAGTGGGCATCCAGGAGGCCATGAGGAGATGTGATTGGTTACCAGGAAGAGCAGGCCAGAGTGCAGAGTAGATCCAAGGTCAGAGGAAGATCAGGAGAGGTGCATGTGGAAAGGATCCACATGCTGCAAAACAGAACAGGATCCAATCAAGTTCAGTGTGATGACTACACCAGAAAAGCAATCCTTAGGTCTAGCCAAGAATTCAGGAATTTAGGGAAAAACTACACTACAGGCAGTTAGCTTTAGGACCAGTTTCTCCACCAGGAAGCTGATATATTCGGTCAAAATTTTGTTTAAATGGTCAAAGACTAAAACTAAGGGGAGACCCAGGAGAACTGTTTCCCTATGGACTCCTGTTCCTGCTTCTCCGATGTCCATCTTCCCATCACTTTTTCCCACGTGGGCTTGTTCCATCCTTTCCCACTTAAGGGCCATCCTCCCTAGGACGTCTTCCAGCTGCTTTTGTCCAGGGCCACAGAGATTGGAACCATTTTCTAACCCTTTTCTTCTGCCTAGCTCCCTGTCCAAGGCACTTGGCTGCCTTGACAGCTGCCTTGGCTCATTTACAAGCCAGACTTTCCTTTGTCCTTTTTCCTTACTTAGTTCAAGGACAAAGAGGCAGAGCTTCCAAATACCTGAAAACGAGGAAAATTTGCAGAGATTACTCACTGACAGCCTCAGGGGTGAAGGACTGTCTGTAGAGGGTGCCCAGGGGAATGAGTACAGATTCACTAAAATTCACCTTAACTCTGCTAATAAATGAGGGGGTTCTTCTTCCTCCTCCCCAAGTGGGAAGGAGCCAAAAATAATGAGGGAGGCTGTGAGCCTGGGACACACATGCTCCTCATCACCTCCCACCTCGGAGAATTCCGTGTGAGATCAGGCCCAAGCTACCCAAGCTCATCCAAGAATCTGTATTTTCATCTTTTTCCCTACTGTCATCTGACAATTGGTTTTCTGGATAAGAATGATTCATAACATCTGTACAATAATTCCTCTTCACATCTGTATAAGCGTCTCTTACATCTGCAGCTGTCTTGCACATTCATTATCTCATCTGATCCTTACAACTGTCATACATAATCATAATAATGAAGATAAAAGCCATTTAATTCTTTTTGTTTCAGGTACTATCCTAGAGATTTTCCGTTACCTAATTTGATCCCTCCAAACCCTTTAGTGGAGACATTTTATTATCTCCATCTTTCAGAAGCAGAAACTATAAGACACTGTGCCCTTCAGGCAAGGGTATCCAGCGCTTCAAGGTCATGTGTTCTTTTGGTTAAGAGCTGGTGCTAAAGATCAGGTGTCCTGAGTTACCATTTGCTGCTCACCTTATTCTGCCAGTGTGCTGTAAATCTCCCTTATTTCATAGCACTTCTGTACTTTTATTGTGCACTAGACTCACCTAAGGACCTTGTTAAATACAGGTTCCTCTCATTTGCATTTCTCTTCAGCTCCTGGGTGATGCCTATGTGGATGCTGAGGACTCAAGAACTACACAATGGGTAACAATGTGGATGTAGTAAAAGATCAGACTCGACTTGGTCTCTAGTTTCTGTTCTGAGATTAAAAATGGCTTCAAAAATTACATTTATTTATTTGACACAGGGTCTTGCTATGCAGCTTGGACTCATAGTGATCTTCCTGTCTCAGCCTCATCACTGCTGGGATTACCAGCATGCTCCACCACACACGGTTTCAGGGTCACCATGACATACCAAGGATTGATCTCAGGACCTTTCATTTGCCAGGTAGGCTTTGGTGGCTTATGCCTCCAAACTATCTCCCCAGCCCATAAAGATGAATTCTAAAAAAAGCATTGGTCCAGGCTGATTTACTGATCAGATGTCTGCAGATATTTAACTGAAACATAAAAAAAGCAAACATTTGCTACGCTACAAGATGTTTGAAACAGTTCGCAAAATATTCCTAAATGATGTAGATAAATCTTGCTGAGGCTTCTCCACCTGACTCTCCTTGCTGGGGCTCTGACCATTAGGTGAGCAGCTTTTGTGAAGGCAAAGAACAACTCTGAGTGGGGCCAGAGCACTTTGGAGAGTCCACTTTGTGGGACTTCAGTGTTCCTTCTTCTGGGAGCTGGAAAGTGCTGGCTGCAGCGAAAGAACACATGCAGCACCCTTTACCTCACAGGCAGCCTCACTCTGTATGGGGAGAAAGAAGAGGCGTAGGGGCTGATGCAATTTTTAACTCAATGGTGGCATCATTTTCTTCAGACTATCAAAGTATTGCATATCCTTCACGAATCACTTGCAAGATACTTAAAATAGCAAAGGAACTTCTTAGCTCACCCAAGAGCTCAAGATGCAGCAATAACCACGTCTTAGAGTTCTTCTGCGCTAGCAGTGAGATTTCAGCTGGGTGAAGACACCCGCTGGGGAACAAAGCAGCTGCGCTCATGCTGCACATTTAGCTCTATGTGCTGTGATTGGTTTTCTTTTCTGTGAGAAGCAGCTCCCTGCATCATTAAGGATTCTTATTTAACATTATTTCTGATAGTGATATAATTTCCCCCTTGCTTACTCTCATTGTAATTTTCTTAACTATTTCTGCATTGCTTTCAAGGTAAGTCTGAAGTTTTTACTGTTAAAGTCAACGTTGTAATGGATCTTGGTTTACATGATTTTCTCACAATAAACCCCTAGATGTGAAGTTGTGGGGCAATGGTGTTCATGAGTTTTAAGACCTGTTACATGTGGCAGAGTTGCCTTCCGGAATTGCTATTTCTCTTCTTCGTAGGTTTTTTTTTTTTTGCCCTTTCATTATCACAGAAGTGGCAGTGGAGGACCTGTTCGGTTCTTATTGCAGTTGTAATAATTGTGTTCTATGTTTCACATCTGGGTCACTGGTAGTTTTGGTTTCTGTTTATGTGTCTTCAGGGTAGGAAGTGAGAATGAGCCAGTGGAGGAAGAGCTTAGGGACATGGGGAGCCAGCCCTTAGTGCCTTTATTGCTGCAGGTCACCAGGAGGTGTGCCAAAGAGGATTAGGGACAAAGACTCACCAACATGGCCTTTTGGGTCTATGTTGGTTATCTGAAAATTTAATTGCTCTTAAGTTCATCATTAAACATCTATGATTTAGTGGTGTTTTTTTTTTTTGTTTGTTTGTTTGTTTTTGTTTTTTGTTTTTTTCCTATTCCCAGCCTGGATTTTGCTGTTGCTCAAAGTCAAATGTTTTTGCTCTCTGGTTGTCTCTGTGAACCATCTGTTGCCATCCCCATTGGTATAGCGACACCCTTACCTGCCATCAACATGACTGAGAAGGTGGCCTTTGTGGGGACCCTCAAGGGTCACAACAGCTGGGTAACCCAGATTGTTACCACCCCACACTTCCTGGACATGATACTGTCTGCCTCTTGAGACAAGACTATCATCATGTAGAAGCTGACCAGGGATGAGACTAACTATAGTATCCTTCAGCGTCATCTGAGTGGTCACTCCCACTTGGTGAGTGATGTCATCATCTCCTCAGATGGACAGTTTGCCCACTCTGATCCCTGGGATGGGATACTGTGCCTCTGAGATCTTACAACCGGCACCACCACAAGATGATTCGTAGGCCATACCAAGGATGTGTTGAGCATGGCCTTTTCCTCTGACAACCAGCAGATTGTGTCTGGATGCCGAGACAAAACCATAAGGTTATGGAATACTCTGGGTGTATGCAAATACACTGTCCAGGATGAGTCTCACTCACAGTGAGTATCTTGTGTCTGTTTCTCACCCAACCGCAGCAATCTTATCACTGTCTCCTATGGCTGGGACAAGCTGGTTGAGGTGTATAATTTGGCAAACAGCAAGCTGAAGGCCAACCATGTTGGCCACACTGGCTATCTGAACACTGTGATGGTCTCTCCAAATGGATTCCTCTAGGCTTCTGGAGGCAAGGATAGCCAGGCCATGCTGTGGGATCTCAATGAAGACAAGCATCTTTATACTTTAAATGGAGGGGACATCATCAATGCCCTGTGCTTCAGCCCTAACTGCTGTTTGACTCTGCGCTGCCACTGGCCCTAGCATCAAGATCTGGGACTTGGAGGGCAAGATCATCATGGGTGAACTGAAGCAGGAAGTTATTAGTACCAGCAGCCAGGCAGAGCCTCCCCAGGGCACCTGGCTGGCCTGGTCGGCTGATGGCGGACTCCGATTGCTGACTACACAGATAACCTCGTGCAAGTGTGGCAGGTGACTGTTGTCACCCACTGGAAATGTGTTGTTTTTAAAAGAATAAAAAATTGGCTTTTGTTTTGCCAGTTATATGGCAAAAAAAAAAAAAAAATCAAATGTCTTTGCTTGTGAAAGGTTTGAAAATGCCATATACTTCCTAGGGGGTAGCACCCGGCATCACCTGGTGACACCCTACATCCTCTTGGCATTGCCTTTGGGAGCACAGGCTTCTCTGTAAGAGGTAGTACTCAGAGTGCAGTGCTGAGGACCCCTCTCAGGACCCTGTGGCCTGCTGTGGAAGAGGCCATGAGTTGGGGGAAGTGTGCACAGTGACAGATTCTCTGCTAGGAGGTGAGTGTAGAGGAAGCAGGAAAGGGAGGAGCCCTGGAGGAAGGTGCTGAAGTGGAAAACTGGTTACTTCACAGACTGATCGAATCCTGGCCTCAGACAAAGCCCGGAACCAATGCTAAGCACTGACCATTACTTCAGGGACTTGCTCAGGCTCACTAAGCCCTGCCACAGCTAATCTCACATTCACTGACTCTTATCATGGAGTAAGATGTGACTTGGCCTCAAATCCCAATGAAGAAAAATAACCTCTACCCCTTATAGAGTATTTCCACTGTGCCTGCAGAATGTGTGATTCTGGGCTCGTCTCCGACCTTGGGTCCTCACTGCTCCTTCTCAATGTCAATGTGTCTTTAGTGAGATAAAACAAGCACAAAATCAGCTTGTGTACACAGCTGTGGACGTTATGTACTCTGATATACCCTGGGCACGATTCTCCCAAGTTAAGGCTGAGACAAGCATCTTCTCAGAGTACAGAAAGGGGCTCTTGCAAAGCCTCCCAGCAGTTTGCTCTTGGCTGCCCCCACCAGCCTTGCACATGCAGTTTCCTTGGTCCAACATCCAGCAGACTCTGCTTGAGTCACTTGCTCTGGTCTCCAGTCACTGGCACTGTGTCCTCACAGCCTCCAGCTTTCCTCAGTCATCTCAGAGAAGCACACTGAAAGGAGAAGACTTCTGGAGTGGTCTTTCTTCTTTTTTCATGCACACAATAACTTCCACTAAGTTGTATTCTAAATGTAGAAAAGATGGCTCTCTGGGCATTAACTTGTCTCCTCTAAAGACAATGATGTTCTCCTTGGACGCTGGACAGAATTCTGAATCCCCAACCTAAAGCAGCATGTGGGAAGATACTTTCAAGTGTCACTGACTCCTTATGACTGCCACTGATTTGTGTATAATTCAACTAGTGCTGCTCAGCTCCTAGCGGCACCTGAAGACTTATGATACCATCAGGGTGACTAATTTCTTCAAGGAGAAATACATGAGTACTTTCAAATTACAGGACATTCTAAACATTTCTGTTCTGTACACTGTCTGCCAGCCTGGCACCCTTCCTTGAGATGCCAGCCTGCATGGGTACTGACCAGTAGCTCAAAGGGGATTGTGAATTCTGAATGACTTGTCTGTCATCAGATCCCTGGGAGTGCATCTGCAGGAACCACTGGTCTGGGTGACAGATGTGGAGCACTCCTTTCACTTCACAAAAGTGGGCCAGCAGAACACACCGGATAGGATCCCTTTTATGTTAGCAACAGACTGACCTAGATTCGTGGGTATCAGCCATGGGGAGGGAGGAGATGCTGCCTTCTTTACACAAAGGAATGGAAGGGTCATTTTGTTTGATCCTTAATACAGCTGTTCCATGTCTGTACAATTATCTCCATTTGCCTGATTAAAAAATCTTAAGCTCAGAGATGCTAAGGGACCTGTAGAAACTCCTACTGTTGCTGACACAGCTGGGCCTACAAGGGACAATTTTTGTGAACAAATGGCACATTATGGCACAAAAAGAACAAGATGAGCTTTGACTCTCAAATATTTTACTGACACAGTCAAACTGGATCCTCTCCCCCATCCCCTTCTTAGGTGCCCTGAGTGTAGAACAAGGTGGGATCTCACAGACCCACTGGCTTAGTATCCATGTTTCACAGAGCAGGGAAACAAGACCACATTGCTACATGATGGGTAGATTACCAGCAGGAGAGACTTTCCAGGACAGAGGTGACATGAAATAAAAGGAAAAGAGCACAGGAGCTTTAATACATCATAGACACATTTCTTAACCTTCTTCAACATCTCTCTGCCCTTATTAGTAAACTGGGAATAATAATACCTGCCATCCAGGGCCAGGGAAGGAATTAGATGTTTCAGAAACATCTGTCACTGTGCCCTAAAGGTAAAAGAAAAATGTTCCAACTTGCAGAGTGAGTCTAAACTCTTGAAATCTGGAACTCAGGTCGACTCTACCCTCTGTCTTGCCGTCTCACCAAGCTGGCCTTACGCTGCCTCCTGCTGCAGCCTTTGCTCTGCTATAGCTCTGCTGTGGCCACTGCCTCACTACACCTCAGCCTATCCATCCCCACTGCAAGACACAAGCTACATGCTCCACTCCCAGGAACTATCACATTTCTGTGGCTGTTTCCAGTCTCATAGAAAGCCCTCTGGACCTGTTCTCTGTCCACAGATCTCCTCATTCTTAATCATTTTTTTTTTCTTGTATCATTGGTAGTTCACGCATAGCTCTAAAACATCTACTCATGGTTTTTCAGCTGTTTTATCTAGGACAGTTTGGTTCTTCAGAAGGAGCCTTTACTCCTCTGCCCTCCCACAGCTCAGCCTCAGGTCATCTGAGTAACAGTTGGTGCTCCTTGTTCCTGATGGTTCCCAGACCAAACTGAAATAGTCTAGAGCATTGCATCATCTGTGGAGATAAAGGGAGGAGAGACTTAGCCTCTTCTGCTGCTATGTGCCTCTTTGGGGATTCTCTATAACCTCTGTACTCAGACACCAACTCACATAAACTCACAGAACTCCCACACTTGTAGGGGTGCACACGTGCTCTCACTCATACACTCTATCAAAATGGAGCACAGGTCTGGACCTATCTCACCATAGTAAAGAGACAGGCTTCCTTTTCAGGATAGTCATCCCTTGGCATCTTCAAGGTATGGTTGGCAGGAGGGCTCTAAAGAAGGGCAACAAAGTCAATAGATGTACAAGTCCCTTATGTAAAATGTAATATTTGCCTATACCCTCAGCACATCCTCTTGTATTCATTAGATTATATCCAGGTAACTTAAAATAGGTAGTACAATTTTAACATTGTGCAAATCACTGCTATACTGTGTTATTTGGGAATAACAAAAATGTGCATGTTCTATGCAGACACTTTTCTGCAAACGTTTTTGATCTGCAGTTGATTGAGTCCATGGATGCAGAGTCCATGGATATAGAATGCTGATTGTTACCTTCTTGGAAGTCTCTATTGTTAGAAACTCTGATTTTGCCCATGTTCTAATTTATCTAATCAATTCTGGCTAATTTTGTCACTGTATAGCTACTCAAAGACTTCAGGATAATTGCTGAGCACACTTACCTCTGATGGAAAGGCCTCTCCAGATCACGGGAGGCACAAGATGAAGGAGACTGGAAATGCAACTGTACTCTGAGGGATGACTCTTCTGATGCGGGAGGCTTGTGGGAAAATGGGAGCCTAAATTCCTCCCAGGACCCCAGCAAGGCTTGCTTTAAACATTGGCCTATCCTGTAGCTGCACACGTTGCTTCTGTCAGAGCACATTTAATTTCCCCTGCCTGGAAGTCCCTCAGCTGCTCCCAGTTGCCTCAGAGGCAATAGCAGACCGAGTCAGAGTGAAATGAGATTACCTCTGATTTCATTTCTTTCTCAGTTTCATGGATCATAGGCTTAGGTTATTTTAAGAACTGCTACTGAAAAAGAAGAGGCAAGGAATTCAATGTAATAATAACACTGACAACATGACCGAAAGGATCTGCTTACTCTTCCTTCCTCATTTATTCTTGTCATTTGTCCTTTTATCTTTCCTTTCTGTTCACAAAGTGGATACTGAGGACTAAGTGCAGAGCCCTGGGTACTGAAAACAAAAAGCAAACAAAGGTAGGTAGTCCTTTCCCATCAAGCACAGGCCAGTTGCAGAGGGATTAGGAAGAATGGGTCTAGTCTCAGTCATGATTTGCAGTAACTGCAGTGTGACATAGAGCTTACGCTTTCTGTAGCCCTGCTTGCCTCCACCACCATAGCTAAATTTGCCTTTCAAATTTAGCACCATTGAAGAAGAAGCATCTCCAACGGGTGAGTGCTGGGATCTGAGGCACAAAGGTTCAACCAACAGAGCAGATTACAGAAGACAGGCCTTCATCTGAAAAGGGATCACTAGCCAAAATATATAAAGAACTTCTATAACTAAAAAGCAATAGAAAATTAACATAATTAAAAAGTGATAAAGGACTTGAGTAGACGTTAATTTTTTTTCCTTCGGGTAGATGTTTATGTGAAAAAAATACACAAATGGTCAATAAGTGGATGAAAAGAGGTTCAACATTCCTATTAATAAAGAAGTGCAAAAT
>PVKN010038286.1:0-11090 GCA_004027915.1 Capromys pilorides
TCACCATGACTTTTTGTGACAAATGGTGTCATAATTCATGTCTGATCTTCAACAATACTATTTATCCAACCTGATATCTGGCCCCATTGAGATATCTTCCCCATGTAGTCTTAGTTGATAAAGATCACTATCTGATATTCTCTTTTTTTCAGAAATACTTCTTCAGATCACCACTTTTAGTCATCTCCATGTTTCCTAAGATGAGTGAGAAACAGTCCACATCTTCATGACATGAATTAGGGCCTTCTTTAATACAGGATGCGTGATTTCTATCTTGTCATGCAGATGGAGGAGGCAGGAGACTCATGTACCTTGCTATTGCCTTCTGGGCCATATTTATGGAGTGGTCCTTTCACAGAACCCAAACCCATCAACACTTTCTTTACACATTTCCCTTCTTCCTTAGCTTAATTTTTTTCCCTGAAGTCTAAGGTACAAGGAAAGTTTTCAGAGTAAGATATTGTATTTATTTGAAATAGCATATTGTCTAGCATTTTGGCCCCTTATATGAATCTCTTGTTCATTCCTGTAAAATATCTTTAATTTAAACAGTGTTTGAGAGTCAGCTGTATAGCTCAGCAGACTAAGAGCTTGCTTAGGTGAACTCAGGGCCCAGGGTTCTCTCCCTGGCACCTCATGCCCCTGGGCATGCTGAGCTGGCTATGGAGTCCAGGCGTGGTGACATATGGCTATAAACCCAGCACTAGTGAGGCAAAAATCAAGAGCATCACTACGTGTCCAAGCTGTTTCACGTATATATTTAAACTGTTTTAGAAAGCCAGTTTTCCATTACTTTCAGAGAAAATAATCTATACATTGAAAGATTTAGCTTTTTTTTATGTAGCACAATCTAAAACATCAATACCTTGAAAAATCTACCTTTGTTGTAGCAAGAAACCATTGCATCAATAGCATGAAGATCTCATAATGTTATGAAAAAATCAACTGTATTTAAATATTATTAGTTTTATCAAATATAGACGAAAATATGAAGCACACTTGTTGTCAATTAATCATTCTTTGAGGAGATTCATTGATGTAGTGCTTCCTTGGTTTACAAGCTTAATTTATTTTACTATTTTAGTGTTTACAAAATTGTTAAGTTTGACTTTGTTTGTGGAAGATGGTTGTGACCATGTTTGTCACCAGATGAGGACAAATGCAAGCAAATTTTTGTGGAATGCTGTTGTTTGAGAATAAAATAGTTTGAAAACAGTTTATGAATGGAGATATTGGTAGATCTCCAAGGCCAAGACAGTGAAAGACCTATTCCTGAATGATAGTAATCAATGTATCATACCCTAATGTGATGCTTTTGATCTGGGATGTCCCCCAAGAGCCTCTAGCGCTCTCACAGGTGGAACACAGGCCTTAGCCACAAGAATGGGTCACTTAGTTCTGACCTGAACCACTCTATATCCTTTTGCTATCCCTCTCTTCTTCCTCTGTCGCTTGGCCGCCATCTTCTGAGAAACATTTGCTGCTTCATAAGAAAGAAACTAAGACATCTAATTTATTTAGACATCTAAATATGAAGTCTTGAAAATGAAACTATTTCCATATCTTTAGCACATGTTCTTTATAGAGATGAATGAACTGATTTCTGAAAGACTTGTACATTCACACCTTAATCATCCCCATCCCTTTTCTATTTTGCCTTGCCCTCAGTTTCATTTTTTTTTTGAGAGATTCATTGTATTTTAATCATATCCATTCTTGCATTACCCACCCTTCTAAATCCTCCCCCCATTTTTTTTGGCTACTTTCAGAATTTAAAATAGTATTTACAGCCTGTACTTTGATTTACAATTTTATAACACCTTAAAATATACATAAAGCTCATTCCAATGTATAAATTCATTTTTAAGATTATTTATTTATTTATTTATTTGTCTTTTTGAGACAGGGTCTCACTATGCAGTTCAGGTTGGCCTTGAGCTCACTTTTGTAGCCCAGGCTGGTCTCAAACTTGCACTGATCCTCCTGCCTCAACCTCCCAAGTGCTGGGATTACAGGCATGTGCCACTGTGCCCGGCTTTTATGTTGTTTTAAAAGTTGCTCTTTTTTAGGTTTTGTACAGTTTATTAAAAAGAGAATTAAAACATAGTGAGTGGAACATAAAATATACTTTTTGCACTAAATTTGAAGCACAAATATATTTTGTTCAAATTAAATGTTGCAAACATAACAGTAGTTAATTCTTTAAAAGTTGAGCATTTAACATTGGTTACTGGGTTTGTATTAAGAATTAACAACTTATTTTTGCCTGTCTCCTGACTCTTCTCTTCACTTTAAATTCTTGACCATGATATGCTAGGGCTATGTGCCTAACTAGTCTGAACTTCATCCCAATAAAATACGAACAATTTTAGAATGTTCCTTATTTTTCTCTGTTTTATTAAGAAATCAGTGTGCATACTTGTAAACCCAGTCTTCTTGAAGCTGATACAGGAGGATTTTCAGGAGTGTCAGGGATCTTGGGCTGCACAGTAAGTTCAGGGTTAGCCTGAACTACTGAGACTCTGAAAAACAAAACAAAGAAGTCAATAACTTTGAAACTTAACTTTATCTTGACTTAAAACAAAAGGGCTCAAAAAACAAAACAAAAACCAAAAAAAAAAAAAACAAAAAAAAAAAGAGCTCATCCACCCAAATACAAGAATGTTACAAAAAGCAGAATTTAAAGAAACAATAACCTATTTTTTTTCTATTTTCTAAACCCCTTACCATTTCACTTTCATTGGAATAAATGGTAATCCTTAGATGCATCACCAGGCATGCAAAGCTAAGTGCAGTTCAGTACCTGTGACGCCTAGTCTCTGATAGGAAAAACAGAAGTTAAATAATAAGCTCAGTATGATAAAATTCTGCCCACCAATGCAGAATCTTTATTAAAACCCAAGATAGAAGAAGTGGAAGGAAGAAGTGAAGCCAGGAAGAAGGACCAATCATGAAGAAGACAGAAATGAGTTATTACTGTTGGCTAGTACACAGTGTTCCAAGTTCAGAAGACAGATATAAAATTAAATGCACTGAGTTTAGCTTCAAAAAGATGAAACTTGAGGAAGGTTCCTTTTGATGTGGCATATATAAAGAAGCCTGAAATAAACAAGGTTATAATACAGAAAGCAAATAAAATTTTCTTTTAATCATCACATATTCATTTTTTTAAAAAGTGTCATAATTTCTCATTATTTAGATTTAACTCAATGTGAGAAAATAGAAAAACTGTCCATCTATTCACATAAATAAGAGAATGAAGCAATGTTTTGTCTGACATAAATAGCCTAGGGAGGAGGAGCCAGTTGGGGTGAGTGTCAGCCTCATAATTCAAGGATTGCATAGATAGAACCCTGCTGCCAAAGATTGGGTCTACATTTGTCTTCAAATTTAATTTATTCAGCTAAAATACTATGCATGGCCTATTGAAGTAATCAAAACTTTTCCCTATTGTCAAATTTACTGCCAAACACAAGTAGAAGTGTTCAGCACTGCTTTCATTATCATTAGAAGCATAATGAGAGACTGGGTTGCATGGGATTTTGTCAGTTTGTAAACACCTATGTTATGAGAACTTTGTGGTGCAAACACTTGAGATAAATGGTTTTCCCTAGCCAAATTCACTAAGAAACAAAGGGAAATTAGAATGATAAAATGCTGAGATGAAGGTAAAGTCATTTTATAAATGAAGAATTCAGTACATACAGGCTCTCACTAAATATCTACAATATGTGAAAACTATGTAACATTAAATAAAATTAGAGTATGAGTAGAATTTGAGTAGGAAATGAGGAAGAGAGACTCTTGGGAAGCATTGAAAATCAGATGTTTCTATATTAAGAGGAAAGGTAGTTTTGGCTAGCTTTAAGATTAAGTTTAACGAAGTCACTTTGAGAATATCTTCCTTATTACCAACATAAAGCTTATTACCAACGTAAAGTATAACAAAATGTGTGTCTTCTTTTCTTCCTGTCTGTGGACAATATTTTTTCACATTTTTAAGTAGATACTGAATGTCTATATGCTTCCCTTTGTGCTGGGCAATAACTATGCTTATGTAGAAATCTGTCTTCAGCCTACAAGGAAATCATCATGTGACAAATGAACTATTCTTTAACAGAATCACATGCATAGAAACATCCATTAATTGGCATAACAGATTATAGGGATAAATAAGTCTGCCCATAGACACCAGTAAAGATTTCATTCAAGAGTAGTTCAGGTAAAAAATTTTACACTGTAAATGAAAGTTAAACAAGCATAAAAAAGGCACTGGGATTTCAAGCTGCAGACATAATACCAAGTCATGCACATTTGAAAGTAAATAGGTGCCACAGAAAATTATAAGAGTTCAACGTGATAAATCCCTATGTGACTTTCCTATGTTGAAGGACACTAGCCAGGCAGGGAGGTGCACGCCTGTAATCCCTGCATTCAAGGCCAAGGCAGGATCACTGCGATTTTGAGGCCAGCCTGGGTTACAAGTTGAATTCAATGCCAGCCTAAAGTGCACAGTGAGTTCTTGTCTGAAAAAGATAAGGAAAAACAAAAAACAAATTATAAAGAATGAGAGAGGACACAAAACTTGGCAAGAAAGCAAATCATGAAAATAAGGCAAGGACTTGGGTCCCCTATGTGGTGTATCAAATAAAGTGACATTAATGTGTTCTTAGAAGCAGCAGAAGAGGACCATATGAGGACTGCTGTAGAGGACTTGAGAAACAGATATTAGGCATGTCTTAATGACTTCAATTTCTACCATGACATTAACAGCACAGACATCTGTGAACAGCAGGGGGCTCCATGTAGGTTTCAGATGACTGACAAAACTTGGCCATCTTCTGGGTTATGTTAGTCAGGAAGAGGTGTAAATGATGCCAAACTGAAGCATTTTGTGCTGGGAGACTTGAAACAGTTATGCATCCTGCTTGTCCTAAAGAAAACTCTGAACCGGATGCCTTTGGGAGCCACTCTTTTGTGAAAGACAAGCTATTTTAAGTTATTTTACCATGAAAATAGACAAACACTTACCAAAAACCAATGGTACCTGCCTGCCTGCTACTCTCTCTCTCTCTCTCTCTCTCTCTCTCTCTCTCTGTATTAATTGTTCTATTTACTTTCCTTGAATATGTAAGAGTGCTTAAATTGGTGAAATCAATCTGATAGTGTGAGTGTCTAGCTATTCTTCTGATACATTCTTACACTCAGGGAAAATACTATTCTTTTTTTCATAGAAATGCAATAAATCTTGTATTTCAGAGATCTCAAGGTATCTGCAACCCTTAATTTCTATCACTGAGGTTGTAAGAATTTTTAAAACATCTCTTTCAGCTAGGGACTTAGATGAATTCGTTTCTATTCACTGTTTTCAGATCTTCTGTATATAGTCACAAGATACTGTCACTACTGCTTTGAAATAAAACTTTCCAGAGTCATCAGTGCCTGTTCTTTTTCAAATCTAATGATTTCATGTCATAGAATTACAATGAAGAGCACAGTATCTGAAGCCAAATTGAGCATTGGTTCACTTCTGAAGCTAGCAGAGACTAATAAAGTACTGGGCAAATAATCTAATTCTTCAGTGCCCTAGTTTACTCATCTCTAAAGTGAAATCAGTAGCTAAATCTACCTTAGTAAATTACAAGGACCTCTATGATATGGTTACACGAGTAATTGTAACATATAAAGACATGTTTCATTGCCAATATCAATGTAACCCTTTGGCATTATTATACACCCATAATTGTATCATAATATCACATCTTTTTATCCATTCCTCAGCTGATGGACATTTGGGTTGTTTCTAGAATTTAGCTATAAAAAATTACACTGCTATAAATATGATTGAATATATCTCTGTGGTATAATGTTTTCAGTTATTCTGGGAAAATACCCAGGAGAGGGATAGCTGGGTTAAATAGTGCCTAACATCCTAGCTATTGTTATTATTATTATTATTATTATTATTATTATTATTATTATTATCATCATTATTTTGCAGCTCTGGGGATTGAACCCAGGGTCTTGTAAATGAAAGGCAAGAACTCTACCACTGAGCCACATCCCTAGCTAATCCTAGTTTGTTGAGAAATCTCCACACTGATTTCCATAGTGGTTGTACCAGCTACATTCCCATCAATGGTGGTGCATTTCTTGAATGATACGTGTTCTTTTTTAGTATTTTTATTATCTTTATTTTTTAAGGTATTTGGTACAGTCTCACTACATAGCTCACACTCATAGTGATCCTCATCTTTGCAGCTTTCCTAAGGCTGGGATTATAATCATGCACCAGCACTCCGGGTCTCAGTGTCTGGCTCAGCACACCTGAGGAAGGTAGGGGTGGGCTGTGGTGCAGGGTATTGAACCCCAGTCCCTGCACTTGCTTAAGCTGAGCTGAGCTATCTCATGGGAACTTATTTGCTTTAAAAAAAAAAAGGGAGCAGGGACTTTACATGCAAGATTTCTTCTGGGGCATACTGAGGCTTTGGCTCTTGAACAGGATGAGGTTATATATCTAGTTCACTGCTTGGTAAGTCTTCTGAAAAATTAATGGAAAACAAATTAAAAAAAATTGATATTCTTAATCCTGGCATACAGAGGTGTGAGAAATGGGATTAATAGTCACTTGGTAATCTAGGGCTCTGTGCTGATAATAACTCTGCCCTCTTCTGTTGTGTCAGTGTTCATTTGGGATTAGTCTTGGAGTACCAGTCATGAGAGATTTTCATACCTCGTGACCTCATGCTTGGAAAGAGCTTTAGCTATGCCCATGAGCCAGTAGGAGAGGCAACAAAATATTGTTTTCCTTTATGTTCAAGAAACATGGGAAATGAGATAGATGACTACCAAGTACATTTTGTAAAAATCCACTGTTCTACATAGGGAAGTTGTGGATGTCATTTTTTTTTTTTTAAGTAAACACACTTACACTAGGACCAAGAAAATGGCTTAGCAGCAGAAGTACCTGCCTGGCAAGCACAAGGTCCTGAGTTCAATCCCCAAATGCAAATTAATTAATTAAATAGACACACTTATACTACCCCATAAGAGAAATTAATGATTCACCTGTCTGATCCAAGTTCATTTGATTTAGCACTGTTCTTTCCATTAGTTCTGGGTTAGTTTGTCACAGTCTAAAAACGAATGACCTAAAGAGACATGTTCTTCAAAGAGTCAATAGGATAATCTAATATTATTTCTCACATTGGTCAGTAAAGAATAGAGGATGGAGAGCAATATTGATCTAAAGATGTGAATATTAGTAACAGTGCTGAAAATTGTCTACCTTAAGGATAGAAGAGCCTACTTTGTTCAGCTGCCGGGTCCTCAGAGCACATGGAGATTAAATTGTCTGCTCCTCTGTGGTTTTTCCATCTTCTGGAAGGGTTTTCCTTGTTAGTTAGTATTTTCTCCTTATCTCTCCTAGCCCACTTTTGTTTATTCTTTATTTTATTTTACTTTAGACTCAGTGGACTATTTTACAGCTTGAAGAGTTAAGGATTTTTAAGTTTTAAAAAATGAAAATTTTTGTGTCTTTTTTTTTTATCTTTAAGCTTATTATTTCATTGCCAATTTTGGCTTCATAAATATTTTCCTGCTTTTTAATTGATTTACTTTAAGTGCCGTGCAGTGCCCCTTTTATGAGGTCAAACTTCTCAGTTTGTGCTCTTTTTTTTTGGTCTCATGAATGTCTGTTTTGCAATTTAAGCTTTTAAGAAAGTGTCTTAAAAAAAAAAATACATTGAGAAGGCTGGTCAGATAACTCAGGGGATTAAAGTGCCTAATTAGTCAAATACAAAGAGTGGGGTCCGATCTCTGGTGGGCAGTTCCAGTCCTGCCACCAGGGCTGCCACGAGACGGCGATTGAGACTGGGCGTGGTGTTGCGTGCCTGTAATCCCAGCACTTGGGAGGCTGAAAACAGGAGAATCACTACAAGTCTGATCTTCATAGACCCTGTCCTAAATACAGAAAACTAATTAGTATTTTAAATTCATATTGTTACTTTGTCATAGCTGGCCAAAGTTCTTGCTCCTATTTCCTTGTCTATCAACTTTCTAGTTCTCTTTGCAACCCTTTTATACAGCATTCTTTACCATCTCGTATGCCAGTACGCATCTTAAATAAAAAAAGTCCTCTTGTTGTATTGAGTCACTTTTTTCTTCCTTATTTATAGTTTGTCATGTATTTTGTAAAGATCTTGCTGCAATCCTATCCTGACAATTGTAAAGAATGTAGATTCACCCCTGATTTTCTTCAGTAATGCCAGTCAGATTCTAGATTATTTTGTACACAGATCTTTTGGAGTATTCTTAGGATGTCAGGTGTAGTATAAGAAAAAAATAATGCATATTCAAAAAACCTACTCTTTGCAGCACCTATAGAAGTATTATCTTTGTAAATTTTGGGATAGGAACATCGTTTATTCTTGCCCTTTTTCTGCATTCATTTTACAGTAGGAAAATTTCATAGATTCAAGTATTTTATGCCTCTATTTTGCTTCTAATTTTATTTTAAATACACTTTATTTTGTCTATTAAAAGAGGCCTCACCAGGTTTTTCTTTCCTGTGACACTAAATTTTCAGTTCACCCTTCATTTACCTCAGGAGCCATTGTGAAGTACTGCCAGTCTTGAATTATCCAGGTTTTTTTTTTTTTTTATCTTATCTTTGCCTTCTTGAATTTTATCATGCCACTTCTTTCCTACAACAGTCTTTACCAGTCATTTTCCCATACCTTCTCAATTTCTGTTTCCTAATAAATCAATGTCTTATATAGTAAGCTGCTTTTCTCTATACCTTGCTGTCCACTGAAGATATTAAAGATTTCAATTAACGCCAGCTGAACTAAATCAGGAAAGCTAATTTTCCCATCTCCTTCCTCACCATAAATTTCCTTCCCATTCTATTATTGTATTTTCTCAGTGAGAGTAACACATGCCCTTAAATGAAATCACATGTGGATAATCAGCTTCAGTCATCAGTCCAACCTACCTTCTGCCCTCTCCTCACCACAGCTATTGTCCAACTGATTTCTTCCTGACAGTATTGGATGATATGTTCGTTCATTGAACCTATATATTTCCAGTAATCTGGAGCTATTTTAAGCATTCATTTGGATCACACTTATTATATATTTATCTCTTAATTTCTCTGCATTTTCAGATTTAGTGATGTGAAATGTTCATTTTACCTGAACAACTGTTTTCTGTTACACTCTTGACTTTCTCATGACCAACAGTTACTTTGTACTGAATATGTTAAGTTTAGCTGTCTATTTGATTACTGAGACATCAATCTTATATTCAACGGAATGACCACACTTTCTACTAATTTTCTTCACACAGTCGTAACTCATTCTACTGTCTATCAGCTCATATGTCACCTTTTTCTCAAAGACCCTATGTGGCATTTAAAGTTCCATAGCTTTTCATTCTCTTAAAATTTCTTTTAAATTTGTTATAATTAATATCATTTCATTTTTTATTTTATCAAAATTTTTAGCAACTTCTTTTATATTTAACTTGCTGTGAATATTCAGTCTTACTCTCATCTCTCACTCTGAACTTCTGGCTCTTTGCATTGATCATAGCACTGCCCTTTCATATCCAAACTGACGTCATTGCCTTGATTATAACTGCTAAAATTTCTCAGGTTGAAATTTCTAAAATTGAAACTGAAAGTGACCCAATTTTGAATAAAATGTCTTTGTAAGAATTTCTGTTCACAGTTTTGTTTTATCCAATCCCTTTTCACATTCTGGCCTGATTTTACCAACAGATTTTCTCTTTGTTTAATTCTAATAATATGAACAATGATAATAACAACATCTATTAATATGTTTTCAACTGTGGATTACACACTGCTTTTCATCTCCTTACAACAAATTGTTTTATAATGCATAATCCTTATACATATATTGAATGCTTTAGTTTAGATAAATGTGTTACTTTCATTTTGATTTTCTAATAAGTTACAAGAAACTGATCAATTTAAAATAATACGCACTTAATGATCTATTGTTCTAGAGGAAGGAAGAGTAACATGGCTGAAATTGTACTAAATACAACAAATTAACAGTGATAGATTACTTCTGGAGGTTTGGAGGTAAATAAGCCTTCTTGTCTTGTATAGCTTTTCGAGGTTTCCCACTGCTCTGGACTAATGACACTGTATGTCCGCATTTGAGCCAAGAGAGCCTTGTGAATTCTTGTGCTACTTACTGATAATCTGATTCTCATTTGAGTTTTTCCTCAGCACCAAATGATACTTTGACACTGAGTCGCCTTGTTTGTAATGAGTACATTTAAAAGATACATTTAACATTTTTATTTTATGTTCTACAATCCTAGCCACAATAATCAGTCCCAAAATGTTTTATGTTCTATGCTTTCATATGGAGATCCTCCAACATCCAGTTTAAATTTATCTTTCTAAAATAATCAGAGATCAATTCTAGTAGTTGTATCACTTCTCTCAGCTCAGTTTAGGTTATACTAAATTCTGAAGTCATACTCAATTGGATATGTTCTCTATAAAACATCATTGTTTTAAATCTCATTATAAAATGCATTTTCCAATTATAATACAATCTTATGACAACTTTTCATCACATTCTTTCACTAATTGTGGCATCAAGAATTTTAACACCAGGTAGACATTTATCTCACTAAAATTGTTACACTTATCTTGAAGTTAATCATATTTTTTGATCTTCATTATATTCCTCTGAGTTTTTCTCTCTAGTGCTAATGAGGACTGTTGTGAAATTCTTTATGTCTGTACTATTCTCTCCTTCCCAGAATTCTTCTTTCTCTCATTCAGTAGCTAGAATGTTACTATTTAATGCCTTCAAACGTGACTTAGTTTCTAAAGATTTGATTTCCTTGGTCACTACTAATCTACTAATTATCTAATTTGCTATATGTTCTCAGTAAATCATTTGTACCTATACTTTCCAGATATTTTTTTCTCTATCAAAAAATACATCTTTTGTTATCATTTGATTCCTTGATAAAGAGCTAGGTCTTCATGAATCTCAAAAAGTCTCTTTCATGGTGTTTTCTATATACCAGTTTCACATTACAAT
>PVKN010038287.1:0-11080 GCA_004027915.1 Capromys pilorides
TTTATCAAAGTCACAGAGAAAACAGAAATGCAAGTGGGCACTTCCTATTGTTGTCCTTACTTCAAAACTCTTCTTTCTCTTCACCCTTCTGGAATGTTTTTCACAGTTCCAAGAGCATCAGTTCTTTGTTTTTGTTTTGTTTTGTTTTTCTTGTTTTTAGTACCCGAAATAAAACTCAGGAACTTGCACTTGCCAGATAGGTGCTGTGCTGCTGAGCTATATCCCCATCCCTGTTCTTTCTTTTTTAATTATAAAGATGTATCCAGACACTTTGTAGTTCAATTTATTCAGATAAATATTCAACTTGGAAATACTGCTGGGTAGGATTCAAATATAGTCATTCCCATATTAAGCTGTCTGCCTTGCTATTATCAAGAATGTAGATTCCTGTTCATTCATGTTCACATTTCTAAGAGTTTTACTTGGTGGACTGATCCTATTGGTTGTAGCTACTAGAGTGCGAGCTGTATGTGCAATGTGACAGCACATTACTAGCCATTGTGATCCCTCAGCCCCATACTCCTCCAAACTGAGACTACTTGTCCTAATTTCTAACTCAGCATAATGTTACATTGTATCAGTGTGGCACATGGATTCCCAGTTCTCTCATTTCCACTGGAAGAGATTTCTCCTTTCCATTCTTAGTTTTACATCCTACTGCTTGATCACTCTGTCCTAGGAGGATAGGAGTGAAAGCTAATTAATGCTTTGGGAACAGTAAATGGAGACATTTCCTTTTCTCCTTTGTGTGTACCTGCCTATAGAGAGCTTACTTCCACCTGACTTTGTCAGATGATTCAATGTCCTGTGGCTGATTTCTGTACAACAACATATGTATTGGGTTGGCTAATTTAGTGTCAAGTAATTAGTTCTAGCAAACTTATCACCTTAGTAGACCTAACCCCATGTTCTGTATACTTGCCAGCAATAGGCATGACCTTCTCATCTTCATCTCCCTGAGTCAATGTAATGTCTTCCAACATAATCAACCTGAAGTAGAGAGGGGAGGGTATGCCTTGTTAGACTTCCTCACCTTCAACAATGATGACTGAAGCTTCTATTGTTAACTTGGGTGGATCATCAATGATGATATATTTTACAAAGTAAAAAATAATTTTTGTGTATTTCACTCCTTTGCTTTACATAGCACGCTCATGGTAATTCTCCACCTAACTAGCATGGAAAGCACTTTGGTTGATATATACATGATGATGCCTAAGATGACCGTGGTGGCTGGCAAACATCAATGGGAAGTTGGAAATGCAGCAACATTAAATTTATTTGGAACTTAACTTAATGGAGACTATTTTATCTTGGAGAAAGAAGAGATAGCAAGGTAAAAAAAATGATTGTTTTCCATATATACACTTGCTTTGAAAATCATTTATCAAAAGAATCCCTTTTTTTTGAAAACTTACTTTAGGTCCAATAGATAGTGAAGATAAATATGATGTTGCCATGGATAAGGCAGGAGGAAAGGCCACAGTTGCCCACAACCTCCTCATCCACTGTGGCACCTTATGATGCCCTTAGAGCTTGTGCCAGGCATTCATCTTTAAATCCACAGGAGAAGGGTCACTGCCCTGAAATCAAGCACAAACTTGTGTCCACATACACTTCAGTGAACAAAAAATGTGTCAGCGGGTTGGTTCATTTTCTTATCTCCTGCTGGAGACAAGAAAACTCATAAGTCCTTTCTGGCTTATAGAATCAATGATGATACATTTCACAAAGTAGAAGATGATCCAGTGTTGGAACTCCTAGGCTCTCACATCTCAACTTTTCATTCTTTAATTCTCTACACTGTACACCTGGCTCAGAGCTCCCAGTCAGTGAGTGTTTAATGACTGAATCAGTGAATAAAAGAATAAATAGATATTAATAGCTATCTTTAGGATCTGTAGAGGTTGAGAAGTAGACACACATGATGTAACAATTTCATTCAGAAAGTTTCTCTATTGACTTTTGAAAGATCAGAAATCTAGACTGAAATTACCTTCACCATCGTTCAAAGGTAAATTTTCACAAAGAGAAACTGCTGGGTGTCAGAATATGACTCTCTCCTGCTGGAACCACCTGTTCTTAACAGATTTGGCTTCTTTCCCCTACAAAGGCATTGTGAAATACTACGCACAGGCTTCTAGAGCAATATTAAAGGAAAACATCATTGCTTCAGTTAGACAAAACTGCTTGCTGTGGGGAAAAGTTTTCTTTCAGTTGCAACTATGTTTCTGATTTCTGTCACCTTTATGCTTTTCAAAGAAAATTAAAACTAAGGGGCTGGGGAGATAGCTCAGTGGCACAAGTGCCTGCCTAGCAAGTGCAAGGTCCTGAGTTTGATCCCTGGTACTGAAAAAAAAAATGGGGCTGGCAAGAAGGCTCAGCAGTGTAAAGCACCTGCCTAGGAAAGTTTAGGCAACCACTGGGACTGCTGATCAATCGCTGGCACCACATGCTGTGCCAGTCACACTCCCAGGGCAGACTGAGCTGGCCATAACACAAATACGTAAATAAAGTTAAAAAAATAAAAAAACTAAGGCCTTAAAAAATTAAATACTCTCCCTCAATCCCATCTTTCTACTATGACCTTGCCACCTCCAGTTCCCAACTGCTGATTCTCACAGAAATAGTCCTTGAGCAAGGGATTGACCTGGTATCCCACCATTGCATTTGATGCTCTCAAAGTATATGATAAAGTATACCATGTGCCCTGATGATTTGTCATCATGGAACACTCAAGTATTGGAGCAGGTCTGACCACATGTGTTTGGCATCATACAAATTGTGGCCGCGAGACAGCTTGTACTTTTAACAATACATTGAACTCACTTACTTTAGATTGTTTTTAAGTTCCTTTAGATTATACCACATGTTTACTAACTTGAGTTGTGTTTGGTTACTGTGGTAAAAAGCAAATTCAGTGTGAAAGTCATCACAGAAGGTGACACAAGGACAGCAGTGACAGTCTGCCTCCCTGGCACATAGCCTCTAAGAGACTCACTGATATGCTTCAAAATCAAATGAAATTATTTGTTCTTTCATATATCTATGTCTATGTCTACATCTACATGTGTTCTATTCTATCTATCTTTCTATCTATCTATCTATCTACTCTTTCAAATGCTACTAAGTCATTAATTAATAAATACTTGCTCCCTTGGATTTAACAACATAATTAATATGTTTTAGAGACACTACACTAATGGTGAAAGCCAAATAGAGTTCAATTATTCAAAAATACAGCATTCTAAATGACCATTTGATGCATAGAGATGTATGATTTAAAGAAGGAAAAACACACTTCGCAAACAGCATTGACATAAAGATGCTTATTGTTGCTGGGCTGTCCCATACGAGAAGTCTGGAGAAAGCATGCCTGATTCCCAATGTCTACTCTTTGCTGAGTAATGCCACATCCATTTCTTTGAATCAGAAACGATCTGATCCCATGCAGGTGATACTTCAGAAACTGGACACTCAAGATGTAGTCTAATGGGGGCTGGTGAGATAGATCAGTGGTCTAAAGCGCCTGCTCAGGCAAGCTTAGGCAACTACAGGGACTGCAGTTCGATCCCCAGCACCACATGCTGCACCAGTCCCACCCCCAGGGCAGGCTGAGCTGGCCATAACATAAATAAAGTTAAAACAAAACAAAACAAAAATATGTAGTCTGAGCGAAGGTTTAGTGGAGTTATATTTCTTACTATAAAGTCAGCTCCAATAACAGAGATCTCACTGAAAATAGGTACAAGTTTTCAGCCTTGCTATTACCAATAAAACATGCCTTCAAGTTAGTAAAACATCCTTAGACCCAATTTTACAAAATAGCACTGTTAATCAGTGCATTTCACGCCTTGACCAAGAGTCAGTGCTCTGAGTATCCTTCTCTTATTTCAGCAAAATAAAAATAAATTCCAAATTTTCTGGAATCTATTTACTTTGCAGATATCATAGAAATCACAATAAAGAATTGAGCACTAGGGTACCATTATCAGAGAACGTCTGGACTTTCTCTGCCTTATAACATTGCCCCAGTGAACAAAAGGACATGGGTTGACATGGTAAATACTGAACAGCAGAAATGTACTAAACTCAGGGCCTTCCACTTGACTAGTGTTGTGCAGCAGAAAGCCAATCATGTGGATGATATTTTCAAATTCGTTTTGAACAGATCATTTATCTTTAGAACAGTAACAGTATACCGGTTACTAGATTACTTTCTGAAAAAGAAGAAAAACAACAACAATAGAACAAGTCATTCAATATAAAAAAGGAAAAATGTAAAACAAATGAAATCCAATGAGTATGGTAGAGTTATGTGAATAAGAATATAGGAAAAGTAATTGTCAGAATTAAACATAATTTTGGGGGCAATTATGAGTTCTATCTTTAGTGCCGATCTCTTCTCACTCAAGTTGTGTATCTTTTGCAGGTTGTCCTACTAATCTTATTGTATTAGAATCTATATGTTTATAACTCACAGTTTGGAGTCTTCAACTCAGCTGTCTCCTGAGATTCAGCTTGGGACATAAAAATGCTTATGGGTTCTATGCTCACAGTGCACAAGCCTTTAAAGGTTAACATATCTGCAACTAGGTTAACGCCCCACTTTACCACCAAACCTGCTCCTCATGCTCTGTTTCCTGTTTTGGTGGATGGCATGAACAGCTTCTGTGTTATGTGTGAGAAGTTTTGTGATGCTGTAACTTTCCCCTGATTGCTGATATCCTCTTCAGCTCACGTGCCTATCCCATAGCCTTGCTGCATTTCGGTGCTTACACATTCATAAATTACCACATTTCCCAAATGCCGTTCGCTTTCCAGTGTTTTTAGGCTCTGTTTCATTCTCTCCACTTTTGAGGATTACAGTGATCATTGTATTATTTGGTTAACACCATGTTATTTCCTACAGGTAAAATGCATTAATACTTCCCAGATAGCAACCTGAATAGGCTGTTGTTGTTTCCTAGTTGAGCACTCAGACTCTGCCATCTGTCCTTTTTCTACCTCCAGCCCCATTTGTCTTTCCCCCATTCCTTTGTACCATTGACCTACTCTCATTCTTAGTTGTGCCCATATGGTTCACTTTACCTGGAATGGCTCTTCCATCTTTCCTGTCTAATTTACAGTGAAGTTTAAATTCAGGTTTCATTATCTCTTTTAAATCTTAGCAGAGAATAAATCTAAGTATGACCAGTGGTGTGGCTCTTTCTAGGAAAGTGGCACCCTGGTGTCCCTATGTAACATCTCTTTAGAGTCATTCATAATTATGGGATAGAGGAAAGCATACTGGGGGAAATTGTGATGTTCAGATGTCAAGGAACTAGAGATGTGTGTTATGGCCAGTGTTTACTCCTAAATCCATGTGAGGGAGAGGCAGCTGGTGAAACATAAAGGGAAAACATCATTAGGACACTGTGGGAATTATGCAGAAGCAGTAGTGCTTCAGTAGCCATAGGGAAAATGGAGCACAAATTGAAAAGAGACACGGAGCACAGTGGGTCCCCACAGCACGAAGCCTGAAAGGATCCCAGGGCTCCTTGATACCTCAGGGATGAGATGGGCTAGAAAGCAGACCTCCTGCTGAGAAGGTATTTCTCACCATCAGTGTGGGAGCCATTCCTCCATTGGAGTGTTAAACACAAAACATTCATAGGAAATCAAGAACTCAAGGAAAAAAGAGATGTCAGGAGCCTGAAGGAGACCTATACCTGGGAGTTGCCAGAACACCTAATGAGATTCCTTGGGGAGCTCCTTCATCAGCGATTTAGGGCTATTAATATGTTAATAATACTGTATTTACATTCACAAACTCCCAGGCACTGAAGTCTAAATTTCGCTTGTTCCAAATCCTCATTTCCAGTAACTGGAGCTTCCTTTATCTCTGTGCCCTTGCCTAAATTGTAAGCTCTTGGAAGGTAAGCGTCATGACCTTTCCTGGGTCTACCCTCACCATCCAGTGCCGGATAAGGAGCACACGACTGCTTACCCACTAGAACTGCACTGCCTCAGAAACCTCATAGAGGGTTGAATGACCAAAGTATCATTTTCTAATTTGTAACTGAAAGGAAACTAGCAAGCTTTCTCATAAACAAAGAAGTGATAACTATCAAAGCACTATTAATCAAAATGTGTTCTATTTTCTACCAGGCTTTGCTCATTAGGAAAATGAGGGAGGGGATTTGTGCACAGGCATAAATCAAGCCTCTTAATCTTGAAGAAAGCTATGTATTGTTGGAATTAGAAAAATGTCTCCCCTCCAGTTTAAAGGAAACCACAATTAAACCTCTCTGAGCCTATAGTTATTTACCAGATCACTCAAGCTTTCTGTAACTATAAAAATGTTGGAATAAAATTTAATACTGGGGAAGAGAGATTTGCTTAGACATTGAAGCATTGCTCATGTTTTTTTTGTATCTAATTCCAGGATTATAGAGACCGTCTTCTTTGTCATATTATTGAAGTGTCCCTACAGTTTGTGCTTATCAATAATAGATCTAGAAATTATGTTTGGAAATAAAAATCAATAAAATCACTTTCTTTCCATTGATAGTTGTAAATAATAAATGCACCTCTTGTTGGCTAAATCTTTATAATACTGCCAAAGGAAAATAGGATGTCGAGATAAGGGAGCAGGCAAACTCTGCCCATGTCTGAGAGGTTTGGTTATCCCTACGTACTGTAAGTGTATCATCTAGAACCATAAACATAGTACTGCCTTTGCATTTTCAGTTTTAGCTAAAACTATCACCTGTTTACAGTGTCTGTTACTGGAGATAGAATTAAGGATAGCCAATAGAAACCAACAGAAACTGCTATGAAATACATAACTGCC
The DNA here is from genome assembly GCA_004027915.1 of Capromys pilorides. Classification (NCBI taxonomy): domain Eukaryota; kingdom Metazoa; phylum Chordata; class Mammalia; order Rodentia; family Capromyidae; genus Capromys; species Capromys pilorides. Next base: position 6,836 of record PVKN010038287.1, read on the forward strand.
AACTAGTCTTTAGTTTTTGGATTGTTCCCCTATATAACAGATGGGAAAGGAGAGCTTTGCAAATGCCTTAGGCAGTATAAATAATTCTAAAAGGCATCTTTTCTTGTAATCTCCAGCCCCAAAGTGTTTTTATGTTCTCAGATGTCTTCCTGGATGTTCATGGGTACCACATTATGTCTGAACAGAGTATGCTTAGTATAGAACTTGCAATGTACTCTTTATGACTTACATCACCTAATTCTTACAAAGTCCTGTAAAATAGCATTGCTACCATTATGACTTTTCCATGGGAAACCTGAGCCTTATGGAGCTTGAAGGAATTCTATATGTCCACACAGCTCAGTTGCATAGCTGGGCACCTGTCCATGCATAACAATGATTAACCAATATTTATCCTGTAAGAAACTTCACAGAAATAAAAATGATGCAGATCAAAGTTTTATAATGGGATCAAATCTTATAGGTCAGCTTATTTTTCTTTAGTTTATAAATTCATATTATTTTAAATCATGAGCAAAGGTTGATAGATTCCTTCCCAAATATAAATTTCTGCTGTAAGTTTTCTATTTCCAATTTTCTGTATTGCTTTTTAGCTCTGAGCTTGACAGAAATATATCTGGAGGGAAGAAATACTGTTAAGTTCCTAGCTGGTAGAAATTACGTAAAGTGCTGTCATAGAGGCATGCAATGACAAGAGAGACTATGCAAAGGGCACCTCAGAGCTTCTTGAGAATATGTACTAATTTTGCTTAGACTTGACATAAAGCTTAGACTTGGAACAGAGATGGAAATCCTGAATTTTATGGTCAAAACATCTTTAAAAGCCACACATAAGCAATGTGTGGAAGGTGTAAGAGAAGACAGGCTTCACACTTGACATGTTTAGGCAAGACTATTACATGGGTTGTATAGAAACAGAGGTGAAAGATAAGGGTAGGATTGTATTAAATGTAAAACAAGATGTTAGATATAACTTTCTACTTCATTTAACATGATCCTGCATTTGTTAACATAAGACTTAACCACCATTACTCAACAGACTTTAATGAGAAGAAAGTTTGTATTAGGAAATAATTTTTGTATGCATCAAAGAGACTAACCACCTATTAAATGTATTAATTATTTTTCTTTTTTTATTTTAAGGAAGGGTCTACAGGGCGTTTAAGGTCTCACTACTAAATTGGACTCCCAGTGATTCACTTGTTTACAGCATCTCAAGAGCTGGGATTACAGGTATGCATCACCAAGCCCAGTATCAATTATCTTCTCAGTGCTCCCTGAGGGCAGAGCTGGCATGACAGGCCTGGGGGTCTTTTTTTAAAAACTGTTCTCTTTTTTGATACAAGGCGTCAAACTCTGGGCCTCATGCTTGGTAGGCAGGTGCTGTGTTGCAGAGCTACATCCCTGGCCCTATTTCTTAAATGACTAAAATCTCAAGTCTTTTGTGGCTATCTAGAATCTGTGATGATCGCTTCTCAGCCTTTTGGTGAAGATCAAGTGTAGAATGTGTGATGAGTTTTCAAAACGAGCTTGCCAGGCAGGCACTGTGCCACTGAGTTTATCCCTGGCCTTACAAATTAAATTTTAATGAGTTTTAATTTAAAGTATTCCAAAATGTGAATTTCTCCACTAATAAGATGTATTCTAATTGTTACCATAGTGTTTCATATTTGATAATGGTGAGCATTGCTGTTGGGTAGTCCATTAAGTCATGAAGTCATTGATTTTCTTTTTCTTTTCTGCTTTCAAGGGAATTAATTCTATCAAATATAATTGCCATTTAGTGAACAGTGTTCTTTTGATGCACTGTGAGCTTCCTTGGGGATGATCAGCCCCTGTGAACAGTAGCATTAATCTGGTACAGAAATATTAGTGGCATGTAAGGATTAATTCTATTTAAAGAACTTTTTTACAAACCTTGAGTGTACACATGCTCCCTAATAACTTGTTTCCACTTTCTCACCTGTCATATCATTAATATTCATTGTCTTTCCCCAGTTATTAACTCAAAACTTCACTACACTTCCTTTATGTAATATTTCTAATGAGTCTTGTCTTTCTGAGAATAAAATAAAACATGGATGACAGTGACGCTGTTCATATTTCAAGCTATGTGTTGAAAGTAGAGCCAGTCTCTTAAGCTTCCTTTCTACTGCAGCATATAAATAACATAGGATTTCCTTGATTAAGCTCTGTTTCTTCTATTCTGCCCGCAAAAATTATAAATTCAGATTTCTAAAGCACTCATCACTTCACCTGGGCATTCCAACATGTTCGTCCAATCCGTGGTTGAAGTGAGATACCTATCTACTCATCTACCAATTGCCCAGACAGAATCAGCTACTTTGATTCAAGTCAGTTAATCCTCATCAGAATGAAGCAGCAGCATATGGAGGTGGAGAGGATCACTCCTCTCCATTCCATCATTAGCCCTAACTCATCAGGAAACCAGTGAACTTTCATCCTGGTACTCACAGGTGACTGCGCTGAGGTCCTATCACTTTCCTAGTTAGCATGATGGATTAGGAGATTTGATGATCAGAGGCATGGAATGTTTCCTTTACAAAGGCCTACTCAAAGGAAATTTTAGTATGTGTATATTTCGGGCAGGATAGTTAAAAAGTAAACTTCACAAGGTGAAACAGACTGATGTTATATTCTGGATTAGATCTAACTGATCTTGTAGAATTTAGCACTCCAGTCTGGAAAGTTATGAAGGAAGTCTTGCAGATAGATAACTTTTTCTTCTTCTTCTTTTTCTTTCATTTTGTATTTAGGACAAGGTTTACAGTATCTCATCATGTAGATCAGACTCACAATGAGCCTCCTATTTTCAGCCTCTCAAGTGTTGGGATTACAGGTGCATGCCACCATGCCCAGTATCTTTTTTTTAATATTTATTTATTTATTTATTTATTTATGGTACTGGGGATTGAACTCAGGACCTTGTGCTTGCAGGGAAGGCACTTATTCTACTGAGCTATCTCCCCAGCCCTACCATGTCCAGTATCAATCATCCCATGAGCACGCCCTGGAAGTAGGGCCTGCACTACACACCAGGGATATGAACCCCGGCCACTGTGCTCTGCCTAAGCAGGTGCTTTAGTCAACTGAGCTATCTGGTTGGCCCTAGATGACTTTTCTTTTGACTGGTTTTATGGCCTTTTTATCCAGGAAAATCTCAGATTGAGTATGGGTATGGAGGAGAACTTTATGTCATTAACATGTGTTGTATCTCAGATCTTGTGAGTGATGTTTACTATTGTTTGACAGCATATCAGAATTGTTCTAAGCATTTAATAAAATATACATATTATTTGGATATAGGAAATCTTACTTTACAATCACCTACTAGGCTGAAGAACATCATGGGCTAATATTACTTTGGTAAATTTATGAATCATTTATTCCTCTTTGATAATTACATGTATAGTCAAGTAAATTATCTTTGGAAGGTTGTAGTTTTCACATAGAAAGCATCCACAAGAAAAAGCAAGAGGGGTGGGTACAACAATATACAATTTTACACATAGGATTATTTGATAATTTTAATTAAATATATTTCCTGTGATTTATATAGTGAAAAGCAGAAGTTTGAATGAACAGATTTCTTTATGCAAGAGAGTTAAGGCAACATTCTTCAATGTACTGTGATAATTATCTTTATGATAGAGATAAAAAGAGAGGAATAAAGTTTTTAATCTCATCAAAGTAAAATACTGTGTCATATGTCACCAACATCCCTTGCTAGTGCAAGCCCATGCCTATAGCAGACACTTGCCAAAATTCTCAGGGTGAGTCTGATTTTGCTCTTTGTAATTCTTTACTTACAACTATAAAGGGCAAGAGGACTGTGGATGGCATGATGATAATTGCCTTAGTTGATAAGAAAACTATGGATTGAGGCAAAGGTGGGGTTGAATGTCCATAGGTAATTTTATGAAGTGCAAACCTTTGGATCAAGCTAGGACAATGTATTCATCTGTATACATTTCTAATTTCTAAACTTTGCCTTCCTTGCCTTAGAAGGACACTTTGAAAGTTACCAGACATCATGTAGAATCCTCTAAGTGATTCAATTTTTAAAGGAAACCCTGTTTAAAAAACCCATCTTATTAATATTCTGCCTTGTAACCTTCATAATCCATATTCAATATCTTAATGAGCTTTTGACTGTCACAATGCTCCTTGTGTGTACTTGAAGGTGAACTGGAAACAAAAGTATTGAAAAGCTAGAAAGAATAT
>PVKN010038288.1:0-11087 GCA_004027915.1 Capromys pilorides
AGCAAATTTTGAGTGGTCTGCTTAGGAGTTTTCAAGTGGAATACATTAAAAGCAGAGGGGAACAAAGTAAATGTAGATTAAGCAAATCTAAATGTTAACAGTATTCATTAGAACTTAGCATCTCTCACTTTCTGTTCCTACTATTAATGATGTAAATTATTAATCATACAGGCAAACTTTTTAAAAAGAAGCATAATTCTTGTCTCAATAGCTTCCCCTTAATTAACTCTCTGGTCTAATGCCAACCAATTGTTTTCAAACGGTGATTAACTTCTGCTCCACTGCATGAGCTGTGACCAAGCTGTCTCCACAGTAGCTGCCATTTCATACCTGAGGTGGCAGAGGATCTGACTGCCTGCTGAATTACCAGGAGAACAGGGGACATAAAAATGGAAATGTCCTTGATGTCTTCCACAGATAACACTAACAACCTCTACTTAGCTGTGTTAATGACTTCTTTCCATCTCTAATTGAACACCAGAGCTGAACAGAATTATCACTATAAGTATTAAATATGCCATATCTTAACTGAGATTTCCTTAGGTAAATCCTGTTTAAAGTTTGCTCAGATTCTTTGGTTGCAGCTTTATGTCTTATACCAAGTTTGGGAAGTTTTCAGACATTGTTTCTTTGGATCCATTTCAGTCTCATTTTCTTAAGACTTTAAATTCCAGTAACATGAAGTTTGGGTTACTGAGCCTTTATTCATAGGATCTTGTTATGCAGTTCAGGCTGGCCTTGAGCTCACTTTTTGTGACCCAGGCTGGTCTCGAACTTGCACCTATCTTCCTGCCTCAGCCTCCCAAGTGCTGGGATTATAGGTATGCGCCACCATGGCCTAACTGAGCCTCTATTCTTTTTCTTTTTCTTTTTGTGGAGCTGGGGATTGAACTCAGGGCCTTGCTCTTGCCAGGCAAGCACTTATTCTACTGAGCTATCTCCCCAGGACCTGAGCCTCTATTCTTGTTTTTTCATGGATTTCATATTGTATCAATCTGTACTCAGTTCACAGGCACTATCTTCTGTCATCTTCTATGAGCACCACACAATGAATTCTTTTATTTTGCACGCTGATTTTTTTTTTCTATTTTAGCCTTTTTTCTTTTTTCTTTCTTTTTTTTAATTTTATTTTTATTTAAGATAGGGTCTACAGGGTCTTACTACATAGATCAGACTCATAGTGATCCTCCTGTTTTTAGCCTCCTAAGTGCTGGATTACAGGCACGTGTACCACCATGCCGTCTCAATCTCTGTCTCAGAGCACTCCAGGGACGGGGCCAGTACAGCACTCAGGTGTTCAGCTTTTTACTTTCTTTCTTTCTTTCTTTCTTTCTTTCTTTCTTTCTTTCTTTTTCTTTCTTTCTTCCTTCCTTCCTTCCTTCCTTCCTTCCTTCCTTTCTTTTTTTTTGTTTGGTGGTACCAGGGATCCAACTCAGGATCTTGCGCTTGCCAGGCAAGCACTTATTCCACTATCTCCCCCGCCCTTATTTTAGCCTTTTTATTTGGTTCATTTTTAGACTTTTCATTTCTGTGTTGAGGTCCTTTATTTTTGCATTTGTTTCAAGCAATTTGTAACTGATTATTGGAGGATTTTTCTAATAGTGGCTGCTTTAAGATCTTTTTAGAAAATCCCAGTATCTGGTGACATTGTCTTATTGTTTGCATCCTTTGACTGTCTTTTCTCACCCAAATTATTGTTTTCCTGGTTCTTGGTTGGGTGAACAGTTTCCATTTGTATCCTGGGCATTTGGCTACTATGTTAAAAGACTGGATTCTACTTAAATTTTTCTTTTAGCAAACCATTTAAGATTTTTGCTTCAATCTCAGTTTACTTTTGTGGGCCCCCATTCCAAGGGCAGTTTAATTTCCAGAATCTTTCCTGTGTTTCTTTGATCTTCTCAGTATATATGATGCGGCTGACAACTCCAAGGGTCTCTGTGTCTGAGGCACAGTCTAGATCCCAGGGACTCTTGGAGATGTAGGACAGTCTCAGGTGTATAAGGGCAAACAAGGATACTTAGCCAAGTGCCTGCTGCAGTGCAGTTCATCTTGCTGATGATTCACAGCCGTGCACATGTTGTAGGCACCTGAGTTAGATAAAAACATTATAGGTAGTCAGACAGGTTTAGGCCCTCAAAGGTGCCAATACGGGAAGATATCTTGCAACTATGGGAGAAACAGACACTTCCACTGTGGGCCAGACCTCTACACAACAGATTAAACAAACACACCCACATACCTTGCTAGGGATGGACACAAGGGATTGGTATTCTAAATAGCTATCAATCAGCTTGAAAAAGCCAGAATTAGTCACTAACCCACCCCCTACAGGAAAAGCCCCTGTTCTGCGTTCATATCCTCTTGCCACATAACTCACTTCCCCATTCGATCCCAATTTAATCCATTTTACGTAAGCAATTGTACTTGTAATCTTATCAATGGACCATAGTTTTGTCCCAGTCCATGCCCATCTTGCAAGTTCCCATGTTTTTCACCTTAGAACTGCCTCACCTCATGGATTCTCTCTAATAAAATCCCTAGAAAGGACAGGTTCCTTGGCAATCCACTTGGGTTCCCTTCTGTCCTTCTCTTGGAAAAAAGCTTTCCCTCAACAAAAAATTTTGTTCTTAACCCCCACTGTTCCTAAAATTTATTCTTTGCTTTTAGAGAACATGAACTCATCCCAGATATCTTTCGGTTTGGAAGTTTCTTTTTCTCTATATTACCCATATGACTGAGAAAATCTTGAAAGCAGTCCAAGAAAAAGAGTGCGTTAAATATAAAGAAAAACTGATTCATAACAATAGATTTCTGGTTGAAAAGCATAAAGGCCAAAAGGTAATGACATACTTTTAATGTTTGCAAGAAAAAGTACTAGAAGACAGGGGAAGCAACAGAAAGAACAGAACTATCAGTAGGGGATTCTTTGGCTTTTACCTTTTGTAAATTATATTTAGTGGTTGAAATAAAACCATGTCACTGTATGATATTCAAGACAATTCTATCTAAAGCTAGGGGAGGGTGCATGAACTTCAGTAGATGTAAATTTAAAGTGAAATGCTAAAATGTGGATACCTATAGAGTGTAAGAAGTTGCATATACATATTTTAAAAGCCAGAACAAGTACTACAAATTTTATATGAAAATATACTTTTAAAAATATAAAGACATTAAAGCACAATCCTAAAAGCTGCTCACATAATCCATAGGAAGGAATATATGTATATATATATATATATATATATATATATATATATACATATGCATATATGTATGCACATATAGCACAAGGTAAAAATAGACAATAGACAATTCACCAAAGAATATATACAGATGGAACATAACCCAACATTTTTAGTCATTAGGGAAATTTAAATTAAAATCCCGGTGAGATTCAGCTTAACACCTATGAAAATGTCTACAATTAAGAAAGCAACATTATCCAGTGCTGTCAGGGTTGTGGCAAAAGCAGGCCACTGGTCTGTTGCTAGTGAGAATATGAAATGATGCAGAATGCTGGAAAAAATTTGGCAGTCTCTTATAGAACTGCACATGTGGTTACCATATGGTATAGCAGTTCTGCTCTTGAGCATATATTCCAGAAATGTTGCTGAGTATGGGCATACAACGATATTGTACACTAGTGGTAACTTAATTTCTAAAAGCCCAAGACATCTCAGATGTTCTTCAAGGAGCTAAAGGATGTTCATCAATCCTACACAATGCTACTCTACAATAAAAATGAAGGAACTACTAAAATATACAATAAATGATTTTCTGGACCATTTAAAGCAGAGTTCAGAAATTACAAAATTCTATAAATGGGTGGACTTGCGAGATCACTCTGTGGTCTAAACACTTATCTGGCAAGCACAAGGACCTGGGATCAATCCCCAGTACTGCATGCCGTGTCAGCCCCAGAACCCTGCATATGCCAAGCCAGCCACCAAAACTGGGCATGGTGGTACTTGCCTGTAACCCCAGCACTGGGGAGGCTGAGACCAGAGGATCTCTGTGAGTCTGAGCTATGTAATGAGACCTTGCAACAAACATATAAATAAATAAAAGACTTTTCTTAAAGTAGATAAAAAACTTTATAAATGATTAATGTATTTGTGGGTGCTAGGCACAAGTGTAGGCAAGGAGAGGTGACATAGTTGTAAGAATACAACACAAAAGAAACCAATGACACTGACCTACATCCTGCTTGAACTTGGGAGCACCTGATTCTACCCAAGATACATTAGTAAACTGCACATGTGCACACATGCACACACACACATGTCAAACACAAGTCATGAAATCTGAACAAGATCAGTGGTTTCTATCAATGTCAGTGTAATGTCCTGGTTGGGATGTTGTTTTATAGTTTTGCAACAAGATGTCCATAAGAAGAACCTGGATAAACAGTACATAGGATCTCTGTGTATTACTTTGTTTAACAGCATGTAAGTCTATGATTTTCTCAATAAAAATGTCACTGAAATGAAAATGAACCTTACTGTAGTATTTGAAGTTCCTTATTAATATCACTGAGCTCAGAACATCTCACATAAAAATGATATCGTATCTCAGTTTGGTAGGAACTTTTCATAATGTCTGTTATCAAAGTTCAATAATCAGTAATATTGTATCCATAGGAAGCATAGCATATAGTAAATGTTAGTTGCTTTCATTAAAAACTAATTTCACACTAAAAATATTATCAATATAATCCTATACATTAAATAAGATAAATCTAAAATACAATGTTAGACAGCCAAATTAATTAAGCAATTCCTACTTATACAACAAATAATTCAATCCAGTTCAGTGTGTAAAGAATTAAGTGGAAAAAATGAAACTGCCTTGATCAACTTCTTTATTCATTTTAAATATACACATTAGATAGAGCAGAAGTAGAAATTAGACCTGGATCTTGACATTTTGAAAATGAATTACAAGGCTTTTGTGTCTCTGAAATTATTCCTCTAAATTTTTCAGGTAAAAACCTCATAACAAGGTATTTTTGCTCTTTAATGATTATTATGCATGCGTTATATCCAACAATGAAAGATACAGATTAAATTAGTCTACTAGAACTTGGATATCAGCATCTAGCATTCAGTCAATAAAGTATCTGAATAACTGAGCAGCTATTAAGAGTCATCTCAATTTTTTTTTTTTGGTGGCGGGGAGGCGGCTGGCTCAGGCTGCCTTGTGGGTAGGTCTGGGGATCACACTGTGGTCCCCTGTGTTTCACTGGATTGCCCGTGCAGGCCTTTAAACCACTGAGGTAACCCACAAACTCCCTAAATGTATACTATAAATTTTGGGGTTTTTTTAAGGGGGGAGGAGAAGGGTATGCAGGGTGTTCAAGGTCTTGTTACTAGAGACCCTCATAGTGATCCACCTGTTTACAGCTTCCCAAGAGCTGGGATTACAGGTGTGAACCACCACACCCATTCTCCACTGCCTTCTCAAGGGAAAAATTATAAAGGCATAAACATATGAACAAAATAGCCAGTTGAAAATAAAAGCCAGTCTTAAAAGACAGGCACAAGAACTGGCAAGATAGCTCAGTGAACTAAGTACCTGCTTGGGCAAGCACAGGGACTAGAGTTCAAGTCCTGGCACCATATGCTATGCTAGCCCTGCCCCCTGCTACATAGTGAGACCCTATGTATTTTAATGTAAATACATTTTAAAAAAAGGCAGGCACAAATTGAGAACCAACAGCCTGCAAACAAGATTTAACAGGATCAAGAATTGACTGTCTATACTAACAAGACTTTAATATTCCAATAAATTATTTTTATTGTAATTATTAGTAGTATATGTTTGCAGCACATGACATGAAGTTAGCATGCCTTGTGTGGAGTTGATAAATGTGCACAACATCTCTTAGTTCCTCTTTTCTTTCCCTCTTTCCCATCCCGTCCATCTCTTGATCCCTCTCCCATTGAGAAAGGTCTATTTCCCTATTCCTATTCACTAGCATTTATTTTGCACTGTATTTATAATTGGGTTCCAATCTAAGAAAAATGATGTGGTTTTTAAGCTTATGTGTCTAATTGACTTCATTTAATGTTATAACCTCAAGGTACAACATTTTACCTACAAATACCTCAACTTTATCTTCTCTATGGCATAGTCGTAACCCCTGGTCTGTAGATACCACATCTTCTTTATCTGCTCATTTGTTCGTAGATGTATAGGCTACTTGCATGAGTTAGCTGTTATGAATTATGCTCTAAGAACAGGAGTTTGCATGCATTATTATAATATATTTATCTTGGAAGACAGTTAGAAAGGAAATATCTGCATCAAACGAAATTCCTAATATTTTTTTGGAAAATTTCTGCAATGATTTCTAAATGGTTTATACTAGCTTACACCCCCATCAACATTGTAGGAGGATTCCTTTCTCACCAAAGCCTCCCCGGCACTTGCTATTTAAGTGAACAAGTACAACCAAAGGAAGAAATGTGATGTTTAAAACTGTGTGTCTGAATTATGTCATTTAACGTTGTGGTCTCAAAGCGTACTCATTTGCCTACAAGTCCCTCAAGTTTATCTTTTTCTTTATGGCACAGGAATACTCAGCGTACATACCACATTTGTTTGATCCACTAAATTGCTTATCAATTTACAAACCACTTCCAAGATTTAGCTACTACTAATTGTACTATCGAAGTAATTTCTGAAACCCTGATTCTCAAATCAGACAAGGATCCAACTAAATCAAATAATTATAGCCCAGTCTCTTTAATGAATATATATTCAGAAATTCTTAACAAGATACTGGCCAAGAGAATGCAAATGAATCACCAAAACAGTAGTATATATTGACAACATAGGCTTTACCTCTGAGATGCAAGGATGTTCAATCAATAAATAAAATATATCACTGTTCTAGTCAGGGTTTTACTAGAGGAACAGATATAATACAAGGAACAGATATAACACAAGATGTGCCAGTCCCAGAGTCAGATGGGGAAGTGTGCTGAGAGCATCTGCACACTGCCAACTGAAGGATTCAGTCCCAAGGATTTTATACTCATGGCAGTGTTCCATCCCTAACCAGTTTCTACCGGTTCATAACAGTCTCTAACAGTTATCCATTGTGTCTGAAAAAGAAGGCAGAAGAATCTGCTACGGAAAGCTGACAGGTCCAAACTAGAAGCTGATGAGTCTGTGCAGGAAGCCAGGAGATAAAGTCCAAACTGAGTTATTCTGGGGCAGGGCCCTCATGGCTTACAGTGTGAAAGAGCCAGGCAATGCAGCCAAATTGATAAAATGTATCGACCACCAGGCATCCTGCCAAGTTGATACAATATATCAACCACTACAATCACATAAACACAAGTAAAGTTTTCTCCTTTTACCCTGAAATCATTTCGAATAATTTGATTTTCTTCCCTCGAATGCCCCATGGATCAGCTCTAAGGAGTTGGAAGATTTTGAAAGTACTTTGTTGGCATGTCTTCTCATGTTTCTTTCTTTCTGGATATATAATTATTTGTTGTGTTGAGGGTTGCAGTTTTATTGTAGTGAAAAGCTTTGTTTCTGTTATGGAAACTTCTTTTGATTGATGTCTACTTTCCATAACATCCTCTAGGCGGAGCTATTAGCCACTGCCTCTATCCCAGGATCCAACCCCTCTGTATACAAATTGCCATGTATTTGTTCCAGTATCCAATTCTCCAGGACTGGGGGCCATCATATTACTAATGACCTCAAGGTAGTTTAGATGTTGGCATCCTGAGAGAACCAAATTAATAACAACAGATGTGTCACCTTGGCTACAGTAAAAAAAAATCACCATCAATGGAAGCATCAAACACAAAATGAGTATTGGCAAAGCCTAAGGACCAGCAGCTACCATCCTTAACCACAGGAAAGAGGCCATTATTTATAGTATAAATGCTAAAAACAAAAACAAATATTGACCTACTGTTGAAGTAGGTGAATATCAACCAAATGGAAGAACTTTACCTCTATTAACAATATAATAGTACTCAACAATAATAGCATATACGTAACTAGATATCTAGAAATTCTAGAATGCTTAGTAGTTACACCATAGTACAAGAGTGGGGAACTAGAGAATAAAAAATAAGAGTTAGTGAGATAGTGCAATGGACCAAGCTCCTGCTTAGGTAAGCACAGGGACAGGGGTTTGATCCCAGGCACCACATGCTACACTGGTCCCACACCCAGGCACACTGAGCTGACCACTGAGACCAGACGTGGTGACACATGCCTGGAATCCCATCTCTGGGAGGGTGAAAACAGAAGGATCACTAAAAGTCTGAGCAGTGTAGTGAGGCCCTGTACCAAATGCATACAAAAAAAGTAAAATTTGCTAAATTAATCAATGGGATATTAGAAGAAAGAGAGAAAATGAGATACAAATGTCCTATTGAAGAATCAATAGAGATTAATAATGTTAGAGTACAGTTGCAGGAAAAGACATACAAGAAAAAGACAAAGAGAAAAAAAATAGGATGTAAAGAAAAGAACAAATAGAAAAAAGTTTAAAGAGCAAAAGAGAAAAGGAACTTAAAAAGGAAACAAAACCCACAAACAAAAAAAAAGAAGAAAAAAAATCTTGAAGGAAAGATAAAAATAATTTTAAAAATGGAAAAATAAAAAAGAATGGTACTAAACAAAGTTTCCATTTTTCGGATGAGTGGTTTTCCCCAAGACCTGTGGTCATGGGGTGCAACCGATCACCTTGTTCCAGGGCCTCGATGTTTGGGTGCCTCCCTGCTTGGGAGGGCCCTCTGCACATCTGCTTTGGACTGTGGCTACCGTCCCATCCAGAGCAAGTCTTTCCTCAGATCGATCCTGTCTCCAGCAGACACGGACAGCGTGGGCGGGAGTCTGATCCAACTGTTGGCCTTGGTGCCTCAGCCAGGCCATCCTCCTTGGGCCTCCTCTCACCTGCACTGTTCTCTTCCAGCATCAGGAAGTTCAGGAAGTCCTGGCCTCTGCTGCTTCATGAAAAGAGGAGGCAAAATATTGAGCAGGCTTGCAACGGTGGGTAGTCTCACCCTTCAGTCAGTGTGTCAGTGACAGGCCTGAGAAGAGGAGGTCATGTCCTTGCTCTGGTCCTGCTGCAGACATAGACCCACTCCGAACTGTGTGGAGTGTGAGGCACCTGGCTCTGGTGCCTGCTCACCTGTGCCCATAGCTGATTACACCAATTCTAATAAATTCCTTATCCAGGAAAGTAAACTTTCAGATAATGTTGCTGTTTGTTTCATACACTACTTAAAAACCAATTTTCACAGAACATCAAGCTGTTGCTTCCTCTTCAGATATTAATGTGAACAGTCTTCTCACAAAAACAGATTTCTTAATCAGGCAAACATCTCCATTATCAACCAAATACTTGATAATGTATCAAGCTTCTCAACAAATGTACCAAACAAAGAGAACCCTTTCATCAAGAACCTCTTCAGAATCCTCATTCTTTCCTTCTCACACATCACAAACTAATGAGAAAAACTTTGTATTTTACTCATATCTTTACATTTGAAGACCCAACTTAAAGTACACTGAAAAGTTATTCTTGATGACCACGATGAGCAAAATGATGAACCTGGTTTAGTTGAAGCATCAAGAAAAATATTGAAAAGCTTTATAATACTTTCAGTAGAATGCAATAAACAGTGCCCCCAAAGACTAGGGAACCTTGGGCAAATAAAATGATAAAATGAAGGACAGTAAAATGATGCTCAGTGATAAAAAAGGAGATTCAAAGAGACATAAGTAAGATTTTTTTTCATTAATTTTATTAGTATATTTTTGATATGATGATCATATTCGTCATAAAGAATTTGTACCTGAATATGGTATATCTTATTTCTTCTTTTTCTACATTTCCACCCCCCTCCATAGGTAAATCTAAAATGTTTCATGGAAATCAAATGCTCAGGCACCCTAAGTATCAGCACATAAGTGGTACACTGGTACACTGTTCTCCCACAATGTAACAAGTAAACTCATCTTTGACTGACCAAGGTGTTCATGGATGTTTCCTTTTGAAGTCAGCAGTCAACAAATTAACTCACAAAAGGTTGACACTGATTTCAGAGAATTAAAGACAAATGTTATCACAGAGGAAGAATCATCTAGAAAGAGGTGGGTAGATAAAAGCCAACCCTAGCTGTAGGGCTTCTACAAGGACTAAGTGCTCTGGCAAGTACTGGAGATGGGATAGGCAGTGGCACTGTAGCCCAATGGGACCCATTTAAGGGGAAGCAAAATCGAAAGTCAGAAAGAGATAGAGATTAGGGAGCCAGACATAGCCTTGGATGGAAAATGTCTTGCGGATTAAAGCAAGCAGGAGTTCAGAATTCATGAGGCTTGGCAATTTTAAAATGGAAAGAGAAGAAGCAAAAGTAAATAATTCTGTTACTTGTCTCCCCATTCAATAGGAGATCCGTAGGGTACGATGGGTCTTCTGATCTTTACTTACTGAGAAATCATTGAGCAAATGACTTTCTCATTCATATAACAATAGGAACTAATTCAAATGTCACTTCCTGTCCATATCTATGGAGCTTGGGATCTATTGGGGGTGCATAACTGGAAAGCAGAACTAAAGGTATTAGTGTGGATAAAATGTTCATGGACACTTCTTTTGGCAAGGTTACACTTTATACCATTCAGTAAAATAAGCCAATCAGAAATGTGCTGTGTCATAGAAGACATCTTCTCAAGATAATACAAATCTCACAGCCAAGAAATGGTGTTTAAGTTTTGCTGTTTTCTTATCCTGAAATAATGAGCTCACATTTTATAGTGGATAAGATCTTATACTTACAACAACTATCCATGTTTTTCCTCACTAACTGATGGGCAAAAACTCAGTATCTTTCAAAAGCTACATGAAAACATTCAAATATTTCTCTGATTTGAGCAAATAAAATAATGAAAGTTTTAAAAAGCTAAATATTATCTTATGTTGATAAGAGATGTATCCCACAATAGGCATATGAATATCATAGACCTTTAAGTACAGTGCTAAATATAAAATTAAAACTGTAAAAAATTGACAGAAACAAAACCACAAGAGAATTTAGATTTGATAGATC
>PVKN010038289.1:0-11086 GCA_004027915.1 Capromys pilorides
CTTGCTGAATTTCTTTCTCTGAGAAGTTTGTGTTAATCTCGGATGCCCATTTCTGGATTGGGTCTTTGAATTTTGGGACCCTAATGGTTTTTAGTTCTTTATAAATTCTAGATAGAAGGCCTTTGTCTGAATACTTACTAGTTAAAAATCTTTTCAAAATTTGTGGATTGTCTTTTCACTCTGTTGATAATTTCTTTTGACGTGCAAAAACTTCTTTGCTGGAGGAGGTCTCATTTGTTGATGCTTTCAAGTGTTAAACATGTATTTTGATTTTTGTCCATGACCTTTTTGCCTACCCTGATGTTTTCAAGATTTTTCTCCCACTTTCTCTTCCAAGAGATTTAATGTTTGTCTTCTAATATTTAGATCTTTAATCCATTTAGACTTTAGTTTACTGCATGGTAAAATCTCTTCTTAAGCCCCATAATCTCTTCATGAATTTGAAAAAGAAAAAAATAATTTTCAAACTGGAATGGTGCTGTGCATCCCTAGTGCCAGCTACTTGGGAGGCTGTTATGGTTTATATCTAATTGTCTCCCTAAAGTCTCATGCAGTCATGGGGCGGGGGCTTCTAGACTTTGAGACTTGATTCGTGATCCACTGGGATTATATGTTTTAGTACAGATGGGATTAGGGGTCTGAGTCCTTCTGGGATTATGGGTGTGGTCTAAGGCAGATAGGATGAGGCAGAGAGCCTAAATGTAATATAAAGAGAGACAGAGAGACAGATTCACATTGTTGCTCTGCTGCCCTGGTTGGTCTGTTGCCTTTGTCACGGTTGCTGTCGTTCTGCCGCCATGAACTAGATGCTCTCTGCCCTGTTCCACTCAGCCTTGGGGCAGCCAAATATGGACTGAAACCTCCTGTAACTGTGAGCTAAATAAACCTTTCTTCATTTTGAGTGTCGGGTATTTGTTCCAGCAATGAGTAAAAAGTAACTAAGACAGAATTTGGTACCAGAGAAGTAGAGTTGTTGCTGTGGATATACCCAACAATGTGGATTACAAGCTTTTGGGAACGGTTTATGGGAAGAGATAGGAAAGGTTCAGAGATGTCGCCTACAAGTGAAGCACTGGAAAAGCTTCAGCTGGGAGATTCTGGTCAGAACTCAGACCAGAAGACTGGCTTGAAGCCTGGGTATAAAGAATGGCTTAAGAGCAGAGATTGGAAAATTTTAGAGAGGTCCTCTACTTGTGAAGAGGTGGAAAAGCTTCAGCTGCTCTGTAGGGAAGATTCTGGTCAGAACTCAGACCAGAAGACTGACAGAAAGCCTGCCTATAAAGACCAGGGTAGTGAGGTTTCTGCTGAGAAGGACAGCATTGGTTGTTGGATGATTTGTGCTATGGATTGGCTGAAAGTCTGTTGGAATTTTGCTCATGCCCAGAGACTTTGCCTAAGACTGAAATTAAGCATGGCAGACTGATTAATCTTTCAAGAGATATTTCAAAGCAGCGAACTATTGGGGCAGTGGCATGGCTATTATTGGTGGCTTTTAGCCAGATTTATGTTGAAGATCAATAGCAAAGAGTCATGCAGGATGATTTAAAATGTGAATTTGGCCAAAAAGGAAGCACCAGGAAAGCTTTGGCTTGCAAAAATGGAGCTAAAATGATCTCCATTGCTGGGAAGGAACCAGAGAATCAAAAGGATGGCCTGAGGGCTTCACAAGAGGCAGCACCTCTCCACCCTTTGCAGCCCCAAAATTGCAAAGGAGAGAAGCTTTGCCTTGATAAGAAATCCACAGAGATCAGAGTACCAGAATGGCAGCAGCAGCCAAACCAGGTTCCAAAATGGCACCAGCATGGAGAATTTGTTTCTCGGAATTAGGGTCAGAGTGCTCAGTGATCTAGGCCCTTGACTCCTACAGCCAAAAGAAAAGGAAGCCTGGCTACTGCTCCAGCTGGCAGCAACCCTTGGCATCATCCACATAGGCACATGCAGAATGCAGGAGTTCTGAGATTAAGAAGGCCTCCACCTCGATTTTAGAAGAAGGCCTGGGAGGCCAGGCAGTGTGTCCTTGAGAAGGCAGTGTGTGAAGCAGTGAGTGAGAAGCCTCTTCAGTGGAAACCCCAGAAGTTTGGAAAAGCCAGGAACGTGGATCATGCAAAGAGGGAACATATCTGGCCTAAGAGAGAAGCCATGGAAACTACCACCAAGAGTGCTATAGTGGTGGAGCCGTGTAAGTCTTTTGGAGCTCACAACTGGTGCAGACTGCTTCTGATGTTCCAGTTGGAACTATGGGATTTAATGTTTACCCTGCTGGAGTTTGGACATGTGTTGGTCCCAGTGCTTTGTATTATCCTGTTGTTTGCAAAGTTTGGATTGGTAATGTTTATCTTGTACCTTTGGATGTTGGATATGTTTAATTTTTCTTTTATACAAGGGCTCACAGTTGAGAGTTTGCCTTGGATCTTGGAGGAGACTTGGAACTTGGACTTTTCAGCAATGCTGAAACTGTTGGGACTTTGGCAACTCTTCCAGATAGACTAAAATGTCTTTTGCACAAAGAGATGTGCATGAGATTTTGGGGGTCCAGGGGCAGAATGTTATGGTTTATGTCTAATTGTCCCCCCAAAGCCTCATGAAATCATGGGGTGGGGACTTCTAGAGTTTGAGACTTGAGTCATCATCCACTGGAATTATGTATTTTAGTAGATGGGATTATGAGTTTGAGTCCTTCTGGGATTATGGGTGTGGCCTAAGGTGCATAGGCTGAGACAGAGAGGCTGAATGTAATACATAAAGAGAGACAGAGAGACAGACTTACATTGTTGCTCTGCTGCCCTGGTTGGTCTGTTGCCTCTGTCACAGTTGTTGCTATTCTGCTGCCATGAACTAGATGCTCTCTGCCCTGTTCCGCTCAGCCTTGGGCCAACTGAATATGGACTGAAACCTCCAGTAACTGTGAGCTACATAAACCTTTCCTTCCTTCATTTTGGGTGTTGGGTATTTGTTCCAGCAATGAGTAAAAAGTAACTAAGACAGGGGCTAAGGCAGGAGGTTAGTTTGAGGCCAGCTTAGGTAACAGTGAGACTCAGTTTTATGATGGAGTGAGAACTGAAGTATAATGCATCGCTCCCCTCCTGTAAGTTGTGAGTGTTGGGCACTGTGTCCTACTGATGAGAAAGTGACTCAAGACAGGAGCTACATGAGCAAGGGGCAATGGTGATGCACTGTGAGTGCACTGGACAGAGGGGTGGGATGTGGCCTGGCATAAAGTGTGAGAACCCACTGCACCACCTGGCACAAAATGAAATGTGAAACTTCTCATTTGTTTATTCCTAGAATTTTTCATTGATTATTTTTGGACAATAGTTGAGCAAGGATAACTGAGACTTCAGAAAAAGGGAAAGGACAGTACTTCAATGCTGAGCTTGACAGAGTGGAAACCCATGCAAAAGGAAGATTGGATAAGAGGCTGAGTTAATGGGAGTACATGGGGCACTCTTAGCAAAGTTTGTTCGCTAAGATTTTTCTATGTCCCTGTGTCTTCAGAGATAAGAATGTTCCTTTCTTCCAGGTAAGGAATAGAGGTTTTGTGCCCCACCTCAGGCAAAGGGTAAGGAGGTGACAGGTGTATGTCAGTCTCTGCAGTCTTCCAGTCCCAAGATGGAAGCTCTGTCTTGAACTCCATCAGACACTAAAAGAAAGGACTGTAGTCAATGTACAGTGTTTCTTTTTTTGTGAGGGAGGTGGTACTGTGGATCAAACTCAGGACCTTTGCATTTAGCTTCACCTCCAGTGCTTTTTATTTTTTCTTCAGAAATAGACATCTGAAACTGAAAAACAGATCTGAACTTGATTATTTTGTCTCACTCATGGACTCCTCACAAGGGCAGGACAAGTCATGAATTAGAATAGTGAGAAGCTTCAGTCGGGCTCGTCCTGTAGGGCTTCTTGCTGTCCGAGAAACATGATAAATGGGGTGAGGAACACTGTGCTCCCCTGGGGCACTAGGCTCTAATGGAGTTCCTGAGTCACATGGAGGGAGTGGATTTAATGCAATGGTCTGGGGGCTATAAAGAGGTAAAGGAGATCTTCCAACATCATCAAATAGATCAGAGAAACCCACATTCCCCATGAGACATGTGAGGATCTCATAATCTCTTTCTGTTTTATCAATTAGCAAAATACACAATGAACAAACACATAGAGGGCAAGGCATATCTGCAGATTGAAGGCAAGTATCTAGAAAACAAAACAAAGGCCTGCACTCCCTTTGTCCATTCTCCATGGCTAGACAAGCAGCAGATCACATTCTGTGCACCTTGAGTACAGTCTCTTGTATTCTCCAGCCTAGGCAGTGGGCTATAGGAGAAAAGGACAAGCGAAATACACTGAAGAGAGAGACAAAAATTTGCCCAGCTGGGGTCCCACCTTCATCTCCATCACCCAAGTTTTCCTTCTGACTGGCTCACCTAAAATGTTGCCAAGTACCCTGCTTTTCAAAGTACCTCTCCAGGGCTGGCGAGATGGCTCAGCGGTCTAAAGCGCCTGCTTAGGAAAGCTGAGGCAATTGCAGGGAGTGTGGTTCGATCCCCAGCAGCACATGCTGCGCCAGCCCCACCCCCAAGGCAGGCTGAGCAATAAATAAATAAAGTAAGTAAGTAAACAAACAAATCTACAAAAACTAGCAGACATGCTGGTGCACACCTATAATAACAACACTCTAGCAGGCTGAAGCAAGAGAATGTCAAGTTCAAGACCAGCCTGGGAAACTCAGTGATTTGACAAGATCCCATATCAAACTTTAAAAAAGCTGAGGATTTGGCTCAGGACAGATTTTGAGGGATTTTTATTTTGTTTTTGGGGTTTTTTTTAATTTCATTTTATTTTATTTTTTTTAGGGAAAGTCTACAGGGTGTTCACAGTCTCACTACTACATCAGACTCCTAGGGATCTGCCTGTTTATAGTGTCCCAAGAGCTGGGATTATAGGCATGTGCCACCACACCCATTCTCAATTGCTGTCTCAGTGTGCCCCCAGAGGCAGGGCGGATACAGGAGGCCCAGGGATTGAACCCCAGTCCCTGTGCCTGCTTTCAGGCACTTTAATTTGCTGAGCTATTTGGCTGGCCCCAGCCTTTGAGTTTAATTCCCAGTACTACAGGAAAAATAACTACAAAAACTGCTGCACAAAGTGAGACAGGGTGGCATATGCTTTTAATCCCAGCACTGAGGAGGCTGAAGCAGAAGGATCACCTCCAGTTTGAGGCCAGCATGGGCTACATGGTGAGTTTGAAGTTAGCCTGAAATGCAAAGTGAGATACTCTTGCATGATGCTTGATGAGCATCTAGATTCTTGAACATGTGGTATTGGTGGGGGCTGAGATGCTGAGAAAAGGCATGGGAGTTCTGAGACCTTTACCACATACCTTCCACTATAGACCTCTTCTGTCTTCCTGTTGCTGTTATTTGATAATAAATCAGTAAGCTCCAGTTTCCCTAAACTCAGTTAGTCTCTATAGCAAGTTAGTTGAACCTGAGGACAGAGTGGTGGAAAAATTCCAATTAAAAGTTGCTCAGGGGCCAGCCAGATAGCTCAGTAGATTAAAGTACCTGCTTAGGCAGACACAGGGGCCAGGGTTTGATCTCCTGCCTGCCATGCGGGCCCCGCCCCCAGGGCACACTGAGTCTGGGTGTGGTGACACATATCTGTAATCCCAATGCTTGGGAGGCTGAAAATAGGAGAATCACTGAGTCTGATGTGTGTAGTGAGACCCTGTACTAAGTACTAAACTAAAAACTGCTCAGATAGAAGCACAAGTAAAAGAACCTAGAGCTTGTGGTTGGCATTTGCAGTGGGGAAGTCTTGGGATCTCAGCCTTCCCCTTTGAATTGACATCATCTGTAATAAGACAGGAACAGAACTGAAGAGAAGGTCTCCTCACCAATGTCTGTGGCAGAACTGCTTGGTATGTGAAGGAAACACCTCCTGCCAACACATACACACATACGGCCACAGAAGTGTTCCCACTGGAATAGGAAAATGTTTCCCTCAATATGGCAATAAACTACCTGTTAGGGGCTGGGGAGATAGCTCCGTGGCACAAGTGCCTGCCTGGCAAGTGCAAGGTCGTGAGTTTGAACCCCGGTCCCACAAAAATAAAATAAAATAAAATGACTCGAAGAATGACTGTCACACAAACTCTGCCTCTACCTCTAAGTGCTAATCACACTCCCCAGCACCAAAACATTTCACTATTGTAATGACAACTAGAAGAACAATAACGGGAGTGAACAGAGGTGATGGATGGATGGTTTTCTGTTTTCCTAGACTCTCCCTAACCCTCATATCTTTTCTATCTACAACCTCCGGACCCTCAACTGGAAGAGAGGATGACTGATGAGCTTGTCACTGGACAAGAGACCCCAAAGTGGAGTTGGGAAACCTGGATTTACCTCCCCTACAGGTCAAGTTGCACATTCACTGACTTCTATCACAGAAAAAGAATATCAGAATATGTTAGCAAGAGGTATGAAGAGGTTTATGGGGCAGAGTTACACACACACACACACACACACACACACAGTGTGGGCCCTTAGGAAGAGCTGTTGTGCCTTGTTGTTTAGAGCTGGGTATATTTATAAGGCTTTGGGTGTGGAAATCTGTGACTTGTAAAACTAGCAAGCCGGGCATGGTGGCGCACACCTATAATCCCAGCACTTGGGAGGCTGAGGCAAGAGGATAGGTGCAAGTTTGAGACCAGCCTGGGCTACAGAAGTGAACTCAGGGCCAGCCTGAACTGTATAGCAAGACCCTGTCTCAAAAAGACAAAAAAAAAAAAAAAAAAAAAAAAAAAAAAAAAAAAAAAACAAAAAAAAACTGCAGGAAGTGGGAATTCAATTTACAGATGAACAGTGATGGACATTCATAGATGATAATCATCATAGGTGAGAGAGCAATAGCCCAGCCATAAGGAAAAAGCCTATTTACAGTAGAAGGGAATGGCCAAACGCCATATCCAGGTAAAAGGGAAAGATCCACGCATATTAAGTCTTTGTAGAGCTTCAGAATATTGGCTGTGGGTGCTGGAAGATAGCTCCATGGCACAAGTCCCTGCCTGGCAAATACAAGGTCATGAGTTTGAACCCTGGTCTTGAAAAAAAAAATTTGGCTAGGTTTAAGTCTTGAACAGGTGGTTTATATTAAAAGTACAATTTTTTTTAAAAAAAGTACAATTTTAAGGTTATGATTAAGGTTTATTAATTAAAATTTAAGGTTTTTCTTATCTCTTTTCTATCTTTATTTTTTCTATCTGGTCTCTAAGTTATTCCTCACCTTGCCTGACCTTGGCCAAGAATAAGACTCCCTCCCTGCCCAGTCAGCACAGTCTTCTTAGTGGTTCCACAATTCTGAGAAGGAAAAATTCCAACCCCAGTTTAGGGTCAGAAACTGGTAACAGTTGCCCTGATCCTGGAAGTTCCTCAAATGTGGTTAAACTAAACACAAAGACACTAAGTAATTTGGATACATTCAGATATTAACTCATAGTTGGTTGATAGAGGCAAAAGAAAGCTCATTACCACCTCACCACCAAGTCATTCCTGATGAAACAATTACAAACAACTAAATTAAGTAGAAACACTATAGGCAGACAGGGCTGGGCCCTTGAGGGAGTTGGTGCAGAAGATGAGAATGCATCAGGAAATGGAGTTGGAGGTGCATCGGAAGAAGATTAAAGTAGCAATGGATAGATCGACATTCTTGCCTAAGGGACAAACAGAAATTGGAGATTACATATACCATACTTTGGAGATTTTCCATATAAACAAATTATTACCTCATATGGGTTGGGCCATTTCTCCCACTGTCAAAGATTAAGACTAAAGATAAAGCTAAGATTATAGATTACGGACCATGTGTCATCCATATGCCCTTGGTACTCTTGCATCAATATTAGCTAAGTCACTATACTTGTAATTTTATTAATTTCTTATAGATTTGACCCATGTTGTACCTGATAGACTAATGCCTGAGTATGAATTGGTAAGTCATTATGTAATGGCCTAACATAACTGAAGCCCCAAAATGATAAGTTTATCTTCCCAATGACCACTTCCTCCTCTATCCCCCCATCCCTGAATAAAACTTTCTCTTATCCTTCCTGTGTGAAATTAAAAGAATCCAATCAGCTCCTTACACGACACTGAGCCTACCATTCAAACTCTGCCCATATCAAAAGTTCATATAATCCCAGCTCCCTTTGTCTCAGGATAGAGGATCCCTGATATTCCCCTGTGGTTTTCTCTGTGTCCTCAATAAAGGATTCTCTTTTTTTTCTTCTGCCTCCCTGCTGTGCTGAAAAACCTAACATTTTGGTGGAATGACTTGGATTGGTAGGACCTGTGGCTTCTGGCAGATCAAAGCTCCCAGTTCTGAGTGCCTCCTGCCTATGAGCCACACTATTCTCCTCTAGGACCTGCCTATGTGCTATTGCTAGCTTGCATCCAACATTGATCCACCCCATTACTCATAAGTGAACCATTTCTCTATTTTGGGATTTCCTGTCTCAGTTTCTCTGTCTCAGAGGCAGCGCAGAAACTGTGGGCCCACATCAGGAAAGCCACTGCAAGTCACCTTGGACAGGCAAGGCTTTCCTCATGTTTCTTTGGCAGGACTACTGCCCTCATGCCCTGAGCAGGGTAGTTGTCCTCTTGTCTTTTGGCACCCCTCTGCTTGCTCGTGATGGCCAGCAAGAGCAGGTGTTGTGTTTTTCTCCTAGTCAGACTCTTAAAATGAGAGATAGACCTTTCTGAGTAGTGTGATCCAGGCCATGCTGGCTGTAGCTCTTGGCTCACCTCAAATTCAGTCAGTATGGAAAATATTCCTTCCTCCCCACCAAAAGACACACCACTGGAATGCCTTGTTTGTAACTTTGGCTCCCTCAACCTCTGGGAGATCATAAACCTAAAAAATTAATCTTTTACTGCCAGATGGCTTGGCCCAGTACAATTTTGACAATGGCAACCAATACCTTCTTCATGTTAACGATACATCCATCTCTTATACAGTCATGTAAAGGGGCCCATCACTTACTTCACAGTACTCTGAGTGATTCATTAACATGGTAACGTTAACAGTGTATTGTTAACATGGTGCTCCACCACCATCTTAGGTTCCCTCATCATGTGATCTTCAGAGGCCATCTCGATGCAGGTCACATGGGGAGCAGCCACCAATTTGTGATCCCTCATCATGTGATCCACAGCAGCCATCTTGCTGCAGGTAACATGAGGGCAGCTGCCATCGCGGGGTCCCTCACCTTGTGATCAGCAACGGTCATTTTGTTGCAGCTCACGTGAGGATCAATCACCATCTTGTGTTTCCCTGTCATGTGGTAAAAGACTTCCCTCTTGTGATCCTTTGCCCCGTAACAACCCACATATACACAGTCAGCTACCAGATGGCCAGCCATACCTCCCACTCAACAGTACTCTCAGCCTCAATCTTGGCTCGCTTTCAGGGAATAGGCTGGCCCTGATAGACTAGTCCATATCCATGTTTCCATCTCCCTTTCTGACCTATCCCAAATTAACCATTAGTTATGTTCCTTCTCTGCTGACCCACAAACTTATATTAAATAGTTTGAATTTATAATTAATTTTTATGATCTAGATTTCAAGGATATTTATGTGATTTTATTTTATTTTTTTCATTTTAATTTTTATTTATTTATGTATTTATTTGTTTCTTTATTTATTTTATGGCTGGCTCAGCCTGCCCTGGTGGTAGGGCTGGTGCAGCATGTGGTGCCGGGGATCAAACTCCAATCCCTGCAATTGCCTGAGCTTTCCTAAGCAGGTGCTTTAGACCACTGAACCATCTCACTGGCCCCTATGTGATTTTAAATATCACTCTCACCTCACAGCAAAGAACTCAGCTGTGACAAATGGTTCTTAAGGAAGCTGATCACAGACATTGAACAAATACTGCTGAGAATGATTCTGAACCTGTTGCAATTCCAGAACAAGATCTTAACTGGAGTTAAAACGGAGATAGGTCTAACAAAGTATGTAAGACGACTGAAAGTATAACTGTGGGTCTTTATAAAATAGCTCACAAACACACTAATTACCACAAGTTTTTAGAATAGATCCAGGAGGCTAATGAACATTCTGCCATATTCCTTATATGTCTAAAGGACACCAAGACACACAATGATGGATCTCCCAAGGACCGAAGTTCCTTCTTCCCAACCAACAAGCTCAAACTATTACCACTGGCTTACACACTGGCTTTCATGTAGGTACTCAGGCTCTATACAAACTCTTAGTTTACTATACACCCTTCCCTAAAAACCATCACTTGCCAGGTTATTCAAAACTTCCAGCTCTGTGCCAAGACATTTTACCACCAGGCCACTGAGATGGCTCAGTAGTCTAAAGCATCTGCCTAGGAAGGTTCAGGCAACCTCAGGGACCGTGACTCAATCCCCAGTACCACATGCTGTGCCATCCCCACCCCCAGGGCAGGCTGAGCCGGCCATAATGCAAATAAATAAATGAGATTTTAAAAAAATTAAATTAAATTAATTTAGAATTTTTTTAAAAAGACATTTACCACCTTCTTCTGTCCCAACCCACCTGCTTTGTGGACACCCCCCAGGTGAAGACTTTATACACATACCTTGCTATAAGACTCACAGTTATCTTCTCACTTTTGTCTGCACTTTCTCCGTGTGGATAGATGCCTTCCTCATTGCTTAGGAAACCACAGAGGTAGTCACTAAAGTTCTCCTACAGGATATTATTTCTAGATTTGGACTGCTCCAAGCTGTGCAGTCAGATAATGGTCCAGCATTCATCTCTAAAATCACTCAGGGGTTTGCTTCAAGACTTAACATCACTTTTGAACCCCAGTCCCAGGAAAAAAAAAAAAAAAAAAATGACATCACTTGGCACCTACACATACCCTGTCACCTACAGTCCTCTAGTAAAGTATAGGAGGTAAACGGGCTTTTAAAAACTCACCTCAGGGGCCGGCGAGATGGTTCAGTGGTCTAAAGCGCCTGCTTAGGAGGGCTCAGGCAACTGCGGGGACTGCAGTTCGATCCCCGGCACCACATGCTGCGCCAGCGCCACCA